>CAJNOI010002061.1:0-10881 GCA_905250115.1 Adineta steineri | reverse complement strand
CAATTTCTTCTTATTCAAATCTTTCGTATTATTCACTATGCAGTATTATCAACAGAACAAAATGGTCAAGCTATTATTCTGACTTCAGTTCTGTATATAATCACAGCATTGACTATTCTTTGGTTAATGAATTATGATCGATTGAAAAGTATATATGCTTCAGGTTTACTTTTTGTTTTTTGGTTATTAGTATCTCTTGCTATTGTACCGGATATCATTGATTATTCTATCAAAGTTCAACAACAAGTTAGTTATCTCTATGAAAAAGTTCTCATCGATAACAAATCTACTGTTTAGATTGGATCAAAGAAATTATGGATAAAATCTGTTAGTATTTGGATTCATTTTATTCTTGCATTAGGATCATTTATTGCTAATTGTTTTGCTGAAAAATATATTCCCATTGAAACAGTATCTGATAAAATGGTATAATCAAACGTTTTCTTTTCATTCGAAAAATATTTACGAGTGCCATTTTATATAGCCTATTGTTCCTGAATTATATGTTAATTTTTTATCACGAATCTTTTGTACATGGGTAACACCATTAATTGTTCGAGGTTATAAGACGCCACTTACAGAAAATGATTGTTGGCAATTACCAATATCAGAACAAACTGTTACTGTCGCTCATCAAGTACAAAATTGTATAAAAGGGTACGAATTTTTCCCATTATTATCATCTTTTATCTATGTTAATATAGAATGAATATGCAAACAACAAGTATGTCATACGAGAATATATCGACTACGAATCAAATTAAAGATGAGAATCGAAATTTAGTAAGTGATTTCATATTTTATATATAATTTTAATCACCTTTCATTTAGCTCAATGATTTGGTAAGTGATTATATCTGTTTATTTGTTTTTCTATTTCTCAATCTATGCAAAGCCGGTGGTTGATATAAAGATACATGAGAAGAAAACTGTTTTTTGGCGTGCACTTTTTGGTGCATTTATTGATAAGATTATTTCTGGTGGTCTCATAAAATTTGTTCATGATCTATTTCAATTAACGGGTCCTTTAGTTTTAAAGTAAGATTTTAAAATTTTTATTCAATTACGGATAATTCTATATTTTAGACTTTTTCTAAATTTTTTTACTGATCCAACAAAACCAAAATGGTTAGGTATTTTTTATGCCATATTAATAAGTACAATGGTCTTTTGTCAAGTCATATTTTTACGAGCTTATTTTCATTGTCAATTTCTTGTTGGACTTCGATTTCGTTCAGCAATTACTGGACTTGTATATCGCAAGGTTAAACATTCTTATGAAATATTTTCTTATTTATTCGTTATTCTAGAGTTTAAAATTATCAAATTCATCTAGACATGCATCAACCACTGGCGAAATTATTAATTTAGTTCGTATATAAACTTTAGGTTTCTTTATTATATCTTTGAATAAATAGATGTCAATTGATGCTTCACATTTTGCTGATATTACTACACAACTTCATATGTTATGGTCAGGTAAGAAATAGTTATATACCCTCTTGAGGGTCTGGGTGTCGTTTTTTGATCTAAAGAACACTCACATCTTCAAGGTATTTATGATTGTAGCTCCATTTCAAATTCTTGTGATTCTTGTTTTACTCTATCAACAAATGCAATTAGCAATAATACCTGGTGTTGCATTATTACTTATTATGATTCCAGTAAATTTATTTATACAGAGAATTCAAAAACAGCTTACGGTATGTATGTATAATTTGAATATATCTCATTTTAGCAATTTCTCTCGAAGTAGTCTAAACAAATGACAGTTAAAGATGAACGAATTAAAATGATGAATGAAATACTTAATGGAATTCGAGTTTTAAAATTATATGGATGGGAACCGGCATTTATACGTTTAATTTCTCGTATTCGACAAAACGAACTTGGATATATACGTCAACAAGCTATTATTGGTGCTATTTCCAGTATTCTTTGGACATTTACACCAATTCTAGTAAGTACAATGAAGACAATTCTTCATTATAGAATATTTATTTGTTAAGGTTAGCATAACTACATTTGCTACATATGTTCTTTTATCGGATTCGAATATTTTAACTGCTGAAAAAGCATTCGTATCATTAGCATTATTCAATCTACTCCGTGGTCCACTTGTTTCATTTCCAAATATGATCAATAGTGTTGCTCAAGTAAGTTGACAGATTTTCTATTGTAATAATGATTATTTTTGTTTAGGCCGGTGTATCAAGTGAACGAATTGGAAAGTTTCTAACCAATGATGAAGTTGATAGATATGCTGTTGATAAAATACCGATTGAATTATCCAATGGAAATACTATTAATATTGAAAATGGATCTTTTCGTTGGTCAACTCTTGTTGATGATCGTTTAGTTTTAAAAAAGTTTTTCTTCGATAAACATTTATTTATTTTTATATATAATTCTTGATTTCCTCTCTAGTATAAATGTACAAATTCATCATGGTTCACTTGTTGCACTTGTTGGTATGGTAGGATCTGGTAAGAGTAGTATATTATCAGCACTTCTTGGAGAAATGATTAAAGTTGATGGGCACGTTCGTATAAGTGGAAACATTGCTTATGTTCCTCAGACAGCATGGATATTAAATGCAACACTTAAAGAAAATATTCTATTTGGAAAAGATTTTGATAAGAAACTCTACGATCAAGTCATTGAAGCATGTGCTTTAAAACAAGATCTTGGTATAAACAAAACAAAACTTCGAAAATATATTAAAATTTTTTTTATAGTTATGCTTCCGGCAAGAGATGAAACAGAAATTGGTGAAAAGGTATAATAGATTCACAATCGAAAAATCAATTTTTTTATTACAAATTTGAGAATGTTGTGAATTTTTAGGGTATTAATTTATCCGGTGGACAACGACAACGAGTTTCATTAGCTCGAGCATTGTATAGTAATGCTGATATCTATTTACTTGATGATCCGTTATCGGCTGTTGACGCTCATGTAGGTGCTCATATTTTCAGACATGTTATTGGATCAAAAGGATTATTAAATGGCAAAGTAAAAAAAAAGATATTCGAAAAAAATTAATGTTATTGTATTTGTCTAGACAAGAATTTTAGTTACACATGGTGTATCTCATTTACATAAATGTGATGATATTATTGTTATTTCCCAATGTGAAATTATTGATCATGGTTTATATAGTGATTTAATAAAACGAAGCAATATATTACGTGAATTCATTCATTCAAGTAATCTTTCTAATAAAGATCAACATGAAACAAATGATGAACGTCGACAAAGTATTTCAACACCTCCAATAGAAATAGTTACTAATCCACTTGAAATTATTGAAAATAAAGAACCAGAACCGATTCAAGAAGAAAAGAAAAAACTTATTCAAAAAGAAACTGTACAAACTGGTTCTGTAAGTTTTAGATCTATTATATTGTTAAAAATAAATGAAATTAAAATAGGTAACATTTCGTATATTTTGGATTTATATTCGTGCATGTAAATTACCAATGATTATATTAATCACGATATTTTTCTGTTTAACAACATTCACTACTCTATGTACAAATATTTGGCTTTCGAAATGGACTGATAAATCAACAAGAAATGATACATCATCCATATTGAATAATCGAATTCATGATTTAACTATTTATTCAATACTGGGTCTTGCACAAGGTAAGGGATATAGGTAAAAGGCTAAGAGTGATAGTGAGGGTGAGGGCGAGTGTCGTATAGGATTCAAGTGTTAGTCTATTTGAGACCTCCAGAATTCTTATAGACAATGAGATTTTAACTGAAGCTCAGGTTTCCCGCTATTATTCACTCTCACCCTCAGTCTTAACCATTTACCTATTTCCCTTACTGGTTTTTAATCAAGTTTTATAGTCGAAACAAACAATATTCCAATTTTATCTGGTCAACTTTCGAATTTGACCAAATTTTAATCTTGACCCTAACTTATATATATTTCGATAATCTTTTTTATTCAGGTTTTCTTGCATTTATTATGCAATTAATTTTAAAACTTGCTGCATATATTGCTGGTCGAAAACTTCATTGGATTGTTCTAATTGGAGTACTCCGTGCACCTATGTCATTTTTTGATACAACACCTATCGGTCGTATCATTAATCGTTTTGCTAAAGAAATTGATTCTGTAGATACGGCATTGCCCAATGCATTTTCACAATCACTTACTGTATTAATTACTGTTGTTGCAACATTAGTCATACTTATCTATGGATCATGGTTTGCTATATTTGTACTCGTACCACTTGCTATTCTTTTTGCTTATATTCAAGTAAAATTAATTTTTATGAAAGATATTTTCTATTTTTATATCTATAAAAGCGTATGTATGTGTCATCATCTCGACAACTTCGTCGTCTTGATTCAGTTACACGTAGTTCAATTTATGCAAATTTTGGTGAAACAATTCAAGGTCTTAGTTCAATTCGAGCTTATCATGTACAACAACGTTTTATTGATATGTCCGATAAATTTATGGATAGAAATCAATCATGTCAATTTGCTAGTTCAGTTGCTAATAGGTTTGAAATTTATATTTCATAAATTAATTATTTTTATTGATTATTAGATGGCTTGGTGTTCGATTAGAAATGATTGCTAGTCTGATTATATTATTTACAGCAGTGGCTTCTGTATTTATACGTGATCATTTAACAGCTGGGACTGTTGGTTTAATGATTACTTATGCTTTACAAATTACAAATTCACTTAATTTACTTGTACGTATGTCAAGTGAAATTGAAACAAATATTGTTAGTGTTGAACGTATCAATGAGTATGCAGAGCTTGATTCTGAAGCTCCATGGGAAATTCTAGAAAAAAAACCATCACCACATTGGCCTACCAATGGAAGTATTCAGTATGTTAATTATTATAGAATATGTATCTTCTGACATTCATATTTTCTAGAATTAAAGATCTATCAACACGATATAGAGAAAATTTACAATTAGTACTTAAAAATATAACTGTTAATATTGAGCATGGAGACAAGGTAATATGAATAGTTGAAATTGATGATATTGAAATTAAGTTTAGATTGGAATCATCGGTCGAACGGGTAGTGGAAAGAGTAGTTTGTGTTTAGCATTCTTTCGTATTATCGAACCGACTACGGGTACAATAATTATTGATAATGTTGATATTCGTTCTATTGGTTTACATGATTTACGATCAAAGATCACTATTATTCCACAAGTAAATCTCATTTTTTATATTTATATAACTGAATTAATTCTTTAGGACGCGATTATTTTTGCTGGTACGATAAGATTTAATGTCGATCCATTTGGTAATTATAGTGATGCAGAAATTTGGACTGCATTACAATTAGTACATATGAAAGAACGTATAAATTTGATGAAAAATGGTTTATCCTATCTTCTGGCAGAAGGTGGTCAAAATATGAGGTAATATAAACGATTTGAGCCCTTTAATGTTATCATTTTTGTTCTAGTGCTGGTGAGAGACAATTATTGTGTTTAGCACGAGCCCTTTTAAGAAAAAGTCAAATAATCATACTCGATGAAGCAACCGCTGGTAAATGTTTTTTTTATTACTATTCATTTGTTACCTTATTTATCTTAGCTATTGACATGGAAACAGATCGTCTTATTCAACTTACTATTCGATCAGCATTCAAAAATGCAACTGTAATTACGATTGCTCATCGATTACATACAATTTTAGATAGTACTAAGTATACTTTACTTTACTTATTGTTTGAAAATCATTGATTTCTCTCTTATTTACTAAGAATTCTGGTCTTGTCCGATGGCTCTGTACAAGAATATGATGAACCGATACGTTTAGTGGCAAATCCAAATTCAGCATTTACTAAGCTATTACACGATGCAAATATTCATCCATCGGATATCACTTCAGCTCTTACGTCTCAACAATTAAATACATTTTCATAAAAACATACACACGACAAATAGTTTCAACTAATTTCTATCCTTGTTTTTTTTTGAAGAAAGAAATTGTTCATAGCATATCTAGAATAAATATCAAACTTAATAATGTATAGCAAGAACTGAGCATAAACATTTCACTTTTTCTATAGAGGTATTCAAATTCCTAATCGATGTACTGGCTAACTAGACGAATATAGTATAAAAATAGTTTTTTTTAGTAGAGGAAATATAGTACCAATTCCATCTATAAGAATATTTAAAATGCATCACTCATTCGTTTATTTTCTATACCCTGTCCCTGCATTCCTTAGAATACATCAATGATCTGTACCTTATCTTATATCTGCTCCAAATTTTTTTTCTCTGCTATTTGCCGTTGTATTTTATCTTCTTCTAATTTTTGTCCTTCAATGAATCATTTTTTTTTGTCGTTCTCCACTCTCGTTGTAGATATGCCGAACGCTTGAGTCAATAACTTACTCTCATGATGCACATAACCTGACTTGTTTGTCCTTCTGTCTGTTTTTTTCTTCTTATGCACATGGTGTAACGCAAAATTTGTAATAACAAAAATATAATGTTAAAAAAATATTTCACATTACTTTTCTATTGAAGATAAAATGGGGTCTATTATCAAGTTCATCTTTGGATCATTCGCACTATTCATTGCATTCATTGCTATTGGTTTGGGTTATTTGAAAACTGATGACACTGTTCGACAAAAACGTACGTATAATCAAAAATATGCCTCATGACTAATTACATAGAATAAGAATTCAATTTATAAGATTTTCTGTTAATTCAATAATATCTATATTTGTTAATTCTAGTTTTTGCCACAGTTTTAAATACATGTTCTAACGAAAACGATACGGCAATTATGAATCTTCGATGCAATGAAGTTCTTAGTCATTCGCGTATTCACGGTCATGTATTAGAAATTGGTACGGGCACTGGAATCAATTTTGCATGTTTACATAACAATACACGTATTATTGATTATACTGGCATCGAACCGAATTACCACATGCATTATTATGCAAATGCAGCTACAGACCGATGGAATATTCCGTTTAAAGTGCGCTTGTCGACTAATTCAGCGACCAATATGACTGACATCGAATCGAATAGTATCGATACGATCATAATGACATTTGTTCTATGTAGTATACCCGACCCATTACCTAAACAATTGCTTATTGAAGCACATCGTGTTTTGAGATCTGGCGGAGAATTACATCTATTGGAACATGTTCTATCCGATCCAAATGTAAAACCAATAACAAATTCATTTCAAAAATTAATTGAACCTATATGGACTATAGTTGGTGATGGTTGTCGCTTTATACCAACTGGAAACTATTTAGATGAGATGAAAACAGTCTATTCCAAAGTCAACTATGAAAATATCGAAATACCCGTTCCATTGCTTTTAATTAAAGACGCTATCAAAGGTGTACTTATCAAATGAACCATTTTAATCGTTCGATGTTTCGCTATTATTATTTTTGTGTCATTCTTTTCCATAAATCGAAAAAAGTCTGTTTGTTCGTATATTTAGATTTCTTGAAAATGATAAATGCATCTTGAGTATTGAGGGCGAGTGTGGTATGGGTTTAGAATGGATTTAACATCCACACCCTATACGGGCGTCGAATATTCATCTGATAATGATTTGAAATTATTGTTCATTGGTCCCACAAAATGCGTCACCGTCGCAAGCTCCTTTTGATGATATAACAATATTCCCTATCTATTGTGTAGTTCCTCTGCCAATCTATCTTATACCCACATCCACACCCATCCTCAAGATCTAACATCTTTCGATATTTTCAATACTCAATTTCGTCTTTTCACTTTACACAAACGTACTTTTTCTGTTTCTGTATGAAATCGAAAGTTAATGATTACTTTCGCGCAGAGGACAATGGCACGTTTTTTTTCGCTATCATTGTTTGTATGAAAAATAAATCCAATTTCTGTTTGAAGAGAAGAACAGCGCATTGACATTTTAATTGCTTTCTACTGTATAATCAGCATTCGGATGAATGAAAGTGAAAACAAACTGCATTGCAAGTAACACTCAGCTTGCTAAATGCTTTTAATGGAAGAGCACATGAATCAGTAACACTCAACACAATCAAATATTTTTTGTGCGCAATTCCTTCAGTGGCTCGATATTCAAAAAAATACTGCTATTTGGTACTCTTTAAATATGTTTTAGTTGATAGTAAAGACCATTTTTCTCTTTCTAGTTGTCGCAGGAATGTAAATGACGGAATTGTTAGATCAGCTGTATAATTTTGTTTCATACAGTGACGTGTATTTATATCATATCTAATTTTCAAATAATATTGCCAATTTGTTATCACTCTTCGGATTCAAAATACAAAATGATGTACTTCTCTCTTTCAATCTAGATTTTCTTTTGAAACGTTGTAGTTTTCGATTATTATGACATTTATTTATTTACTTTTCTGATTTTATCTAAAAAAATAATGATAATGTAATAATCGATGTAAAGATTTTTATTTTCAATATGTAGAAAATAAAAATAAATATGAATTGATAGCACTATTATTGATTTCAAAATAAATGGCTTCTGATATCGTATAATGCCCGAAATTGATGCACATAGGTACTTCGACAAGGTTTACAATCTGTGGTACACCAGAACATAAAATAAGTATATCACTAACGCTGACATACGAACCCACGGCTTCAAGAGGGTCATGTTTTTCTCTTTTCTCTCATATGTATAACTTATTTTCCTTTCTTTCCTTCTACTCTCTTATGTAAAAAGCCAAGATCTTCTTCACGCAAAAAACGTTCGAAAGAAAAATAAAAGAGAAAGTGAGAAATTTTTTTCTCTCTTTGAGCGAAGTCATGCATTCATTTTCTGTTTTTTTTCTCAATCGAAAACACATACTACAACAAGCTGAAGTGGCAAACAAAATGTTAAGGTAACGTTTGATTTTTAGCTTTCGTTGCGAAAGAGCACATGACTAACATACAAACAGTGATTTCAACAGCTCTCAAAAGGCAGAGCAAATTTGCGTTGCTAATGTATTTTTTAGTTTAGCGATTTGAGTTTATATACTATTCAATGCAGAATTGTATAGGTTACATTTTGATGAAAAGTATTTTTTGAAAATCATCAGGTGAAATTAATCAATATTAAGTAATAGGTAAAGAGAATTTTTATTTGAATTTCAACCTTTTAAGTACATGATCAAGAAGAGAAGAGCGTTGATATCTGAATGAAATAGTGCGTATAATGAGAACTCGAATGAATAAATTTAAAAGTATATTATCATCGCAGATTTGTACGCTATTTTGAAAGCTATTGAAATCACTATTTGTATGTCAGTAGTAAGTGCTCTTTCATGAAAAAAAGCTGAAAAACAAAAAGTGCCTTAAAATTTTGCCTGCTGGTTTATGAGTTAAAAATATCAGGATTTCTTATGTCGTTTTTAGTGTATTTTAGGAATATGGCTCTCTAGTTACGAACAAAGGGAGTATACGAAGGATACATGGGAAGTCCAGAGTAGACATACTTCAGTTCCAGTTGAGAGTATGGGTGTCGAAGCAGGCATTGTTTTCACCTTGGATTTAAGTGCGGGCTTGCCCTCACCAATCTTGAAGAAAAATAAAGTTTCTAATAGAGCGAATATCTTTTTTCAGACAATTTCGGCGATCATACGTTTGAAGCAGACTTCATACAGAAACATCGTTCAACAGCATAAACAAAACATTTATTGTGAAACATTGCTTCAAAGGTCGTCTTGATTTGTCTTATTGGAATAAAATACCTTACAATGATAAAGTCGCTAGCTTTTCTTATCCTTTTAAACTACTTATTCTACTTGTGTGATTGCGGAACACTGCCAACTTCACAAGCAACTGAACAAACACTGATAACAGGCTTGTTAAGTACATATAATAAAATTATAAGACCAAATACTACAGTATCTGTTGATATCACTGCTGCACTACAACAAATTGTGGCTATAGATGAAAAACAACAAACAATGACAACAAGTTTATTTATTTCACAAACTTGGGTGGATAGTCGATTATCATGGACACCTAGTTCAAACGGTAATATCGATGTAGTTATGCTGCCAGTTACAAGTTTATGGATACCAGATACAATGATATTGAATTCAGCAGATTCAAGTGGTTATCTCACAGTGAGTACTTATAGTTTGGCATCCGTTGAAAGCTCCGGCCAGGTATATATGATATTACCCGCATTAACGGTAAAAACAAGATGTAATTTTAATGTTCAATATTTTCCATTCGATAAACAAGTATGCAGCATCAGTTTAACATCATGGAGTCAAGGATCTAGTAGACTAGTATATACAGAAAATAGTACTGCAGTAATTGATATTAGTGGATATACCGAACATCCTTTATGGAAACTGAATGGAACAGATATGATTGTAGTTCGATCAGAAGATAGATCACCATTTGAAGATAGCTTTGTTGACGTCATAACAATACAATTATATTTACAAAGAAAACCATTGTATTTTATCATGAATGGTATATTTGCATGTTGGATATTAAATTGTGTTACTTTGCTATCATACACATTACCCTTTGGATCGCAAATTGGTCTATGTAAGAATATTCTTGTCCTTTCTTGAATACAAAATAGAACTTAATGTATTTGTATTTTAGGTATGACATGTTTTATGACCTATTCTGTTTATTCATTGAATTTTTCCAATCTATTTCCACAACAATCTCAATATTTAATGATGATTACATTATACTTTTTATTATCAATATGTTGGACCTTAATATCAATGATATGGTTTGTCATATGTAATCACTTTATATCAAAAGCTGAAATGCCAAAGTTTCTTTATATTTTTGCTGGACTATTGCAAAAAAAAGTATTTCTTTTTTGCTTTCCACCGCCCAAAGATGACAAGAAAAAAGATGTTAT
>CAJNOI010002060.1:0-10889 GCA_905250115.1 Adineta steineri | reverse complement strand
AGGTATATTAATATTTATAAATAGTTTATCGAATTTCACCTCGATAAATTTTTGCCATAAATCCCATATATTCATCATAACTGACTCGTCCATCTCGATTAAAATCCATTTGAGCTAAAACACGTTGAACATCAGCATCACTATATCCGATATTATTACGATAAAGACAGGTACGCATTTCATCACCACTTATATAACCATTATGATCTGTATCAATTTGATGAAATGCGGTTTGAAGTTCATATAATTGATCAGGACGAAGTCCATACATATTTGTTTCTTTACCAGCCATTGTTGTATATTAGTATTATAATTGTAACAATGCCTTATATATCTAAGAGTATCTCATGCGTACAATATATGAGAAGAATAATCCTTCATAATAAAACCTATAAAAAGAAAAAAAAGAATCATCCACCTACCTTATGTCAAAATCCTACGTCATTGTAATTTATCAAATCATATATGCTTGCTGAAAAGATATACTCTTTAGCGTATGCATATTTTGCGTCATTGATTATATTTCGCCTCCGAATTTGATAATTATTTAATTAAATCATGTTTTCTTTTAATGAATAGATCGTAGAATCTTGAAAATACGTAGATAAGTGATTTCTAGTAGTTTATTCTTCCCAAGAAATTAATACGATGGCTTTCCAATTACTATAATTCTGTTGTTTGTCCAATAAAAGTATCTGTAATATCATCATCATCATCATCCTTATACATCGAGATAATTAACGTTTCTATAGTAGTTAGGAAACAGTTGCTAATACATTTGAAATTGCTTTTTTTTGTTTCTATTTATATCAATAATTAGTTTTATTCGAAATTATTGTATGAATCTAATTAACGTTAGCTTCTGTTTTATATTGGAAAGTTCGAGTTCTCGCTTAAGAAAAAGTTTTCTTTTGTATATTACTGTAGAATAAACTCTATTACACGTACAAATTTCATTTCTATGAACTGCATACAGTTTTTAATCGAAATTATTAAATGGTTTTTTCATGTTCGGAATAGAATTTTCCAAGGTAAGACGAAAAGTCGAAGATAAATCGCTATAAATATAAGTAATCATCATAAAAGGAAGTGTTATATTCTTGCTAGAGAAAAAGAGAAGAGGGGTGACTTTACGCTTCTATAAACACACATGCCTTTGTTAAAAGTGAAGAAACAAAAGCCATAACTGTAGGTTAATAGAACAGAAAAATATTTGATGGTAAAACATTACCTATTTTTATTTTCTTTTTAAAAATCTCAAAGGTCAACAAAAAAATTGATGATTTACGGATTATTAATCATTGAGAGGTTCAGATAATATCAAATTCGTTCATGATTATTTCTTTTTGTTAACTACATTAATCAAAATGGTTATAAAAAAATGTAAGCAACTTCAATGTCTAATTATTAGTACTTTTCTACATTATTCTATAACGGCGTCGTAATGATGATGAGTAGCTGCAGTTTAAAAGTGTGTAGAATAGATTGTTGGCATCTGAGCTAGAAGAAAAGTCTGATTCGGACATTCTCGGCTATTTGCAGGTATTCTGAATCAGTCGGACATGCTCAGTTTTCGGTTGATACTCGAACCCATTGAGAATGTTCGAATAAGATTTATTCACCATGCATACAATAAATGACCTCATTAATATAAAGTCATAAAACTTATTTTTGGTTATCGTACTTTATGAACAAACATGAAAAGAGAATAATATATTTAACTCTCTAATTATTTATGATTTCTATTTGATGATGATCTTTTAAAATAGATACAAAATTGAAATTAATGAATTTCCACATGAATACCATTCTAATATAATTTTAATATACAAATGATTGATATGATTATAAAACTTCACAATGCTTCGAACTTTTAGTACTATGAAATGGGTACAAATGATTCTCTTGAGTGATATATATAAAGCAATTAAAAACTAATTGATTTTTTCTTTGCTGAATTTATTGAATAGTCAGAAAAAATGATACATTCTGTTTCGACTTATTATTATAGAATTAATACTCATAGAACAATATTATTAATGTTCTTAGTTTTGTAAGCATCAGTTATTTTTGAAGAGCCTCAGGCATCACTTGATTAACAGCAACATTTCGTCGTTGCCATTGTCGTAAATGAATGTTGATAAGTACATGCAGAAATTGTCGACGAAAACGTTCAGATACACAAAGATATATATAGAACGGACTCTAGATAAAAGAAGTTTATAAATAAAAGATAAATTAAGTCACATAAGACTCACTGCAAAAAACATATACAACAAATTGAGAGTTATAACATTTGCCAGTTCTAATTGTGCAGCAATATATGAATCTACATTAAGATCTGAATATGATATAATTATATTAACGATAGCATATGGCCAAATAGTAAAACTAGTAAAACCAATTTGTATTAAAACCATTGTTGTTAATTGTTTGTCTAATTGACGCCGGACAATAGGTATTGTTCTGAAGACTATTTTTTGCAAATTATAATAAGCTAGTAGACCAAAAACAAACATAATTATAAGTGGTATTAATCTATAAATAATGACATTTGCAACATAAACTAGATACCATTGAAAAGCAGCATTTGTAACTATGCAAGTAACTTGTCCGGTTGATATGAATGTAACTCTATCATAATAGATTAAACATGGAATACCATATAAAATCCATCCAATAATAGATATAATGGTAATACGATGAGCTAATTTGATATTACACAATCGTTGCCATTGCGGGCGGTGACAGGTTGCCCAATATTGATCAATAGTTGCCATACACATACTTGTCAATGAGATCATTATAGAAACTATGATAAAAAAAACTCTGAATTTGCAAAAGAATAATGAGGTTTGCGTCCAATCGATACTAAATCCTATACTACTAATTTGACTTGTAAGTCCTATTATTAATGTACAGACATTAAAAATTGACATAATAATTAAATAGAATGCACATGAACTTTCACGGAATGTACGAAGACTCAAAAAGATAAGCACAGTAAGACATCCACCAATTACACCTGCGATTAGAATAGTTAAACCCAAATAAATCGTTATTTGTTGTGAAATAAAATCAAGTCTTGACATATATGATGATGACATTTACGTTGTATTTGTTGCCTTTACGCTCTTATTTCCAAATGAAATCTAAATATTCTCATTTATTTTAGAGAAAATACACTATTTTTTCTTCATATGCACGGTTAGTCGCTATCATCAAAGTACACGGTTAATTATCAATTTTTCAGTTTCCAAAGTCTTTTTTAATATTTGCATTCTATTTCAGCCAATGAAATGTTTAATTATAATAATTAATACCATCTGTATATGTCAATTTCATATATTCGAACTAGAGATCGTATAGTCTGTAATATAGAGTCTTATATATTTCTAGATTTAATTCCCAGTTGATGGATAATGCTGAGTCTGTATTCCTATTATCTACTTTGGATTCACTATCAAATAAACAATCTAAACAAAGTGTCTAATCACGTCTTAAATACATAATTAAGAACAAAAGAAAGAAAACTAAAATAAAAGTCATTGTCATATATTCTCAAAGATGCGAGAAAAAAGCAATTATCATGATAAGATAACAATATTATCTTTGTTGTATGAGAAACGTTTTCAACTCCATTTTTCAAGAGACAACAATATATTGAATATTTGGTTTGTTTAATAGTTTTGAATCAGAATGCGAATGAATATGTACATCTTTATTCTCATTTTATTCGTTATCGTTTCTATCAATGCATCTATTCGTGTCATAGATGATTGTGAACTAATAATTGTTGGTGGGTCAACTGCAGCATTAGGTGCTGTTCTTTCTGCTTCGAAATTAATCGATAAAAAAGTATGTTTACTTGAACCAACTGATTGGGCAGGTGGTCAAATGACAAGTGAATTATTAAGTGCACCTGATTTTGCAGGCTATAAACTAGTAGATGAAAGTGGATTCATACTCGATGTAGGTAAAATTAATCTTCAGATAGAAAATCGAAATCCATTATTTACACAAATGTTAAATACACTTGGAAATACTGGTCGTTGTTCTGTATCACCAATTTGTTCTATTCCTGATCAATTTCATTCTCAAGTAGTTCTACCATTAATAAAAAATCTTCGAATTTACTATAATACAGTAATTAAACATATTACTAAAGATACAAGTGGTCGTCGTATTATAAAAATTGATGCTATACAAAGAATTGCAAATGGAAAAGAAAATCGATGTCGATTCTTATCAGAAGAATTACCTGATTAGTATTCATATAATGATAGTTTATGGTTTAATAAAAATAAATTAACATTTACAAATATATCCTATGTTATTGAAGGAAGTTCATGGGATGAAGTATTAGTTTTATCGAATGCAAGTTTTGTTCAAGGTTTAATGGAAGAATATGATGGTGATATATCTGGTAATGGAAATTGGTCATGTGGTCAAATTTTTACTATTGATTTTCTTGAACAACTTCATGAAAAACCCGTTGATGAACCATCAAATCCATTACCTGAACCAAGTGGTGGTGGTCAATATTCATTGTTAGGTCGTCCATGGGAACGTGCATAGACATATCCACGTGTAAATACATCATCAAATGATATAAATATAGTTGCCATTAATGATATAATTATTCAAAACCGCGTTAGAGGTAATGATTATGGAAGAAAATTCTTTTTCTTATCTCCAACAGAAGCACAACGGCATCGAGATATTGGAATATGGAGAGGTGGAGTTAATTTAGAAGCATTAAAAGGTGGAGAAGAACAATCTTACGGTTGGCATTATTGGTTTCGTGCAAATGCACCAATAGAATGGACTAATCGTACAGTATTTATTAATTCATCATCATGGACTGGAACATGTCATGGTTTAGCTAAAATGCCTTATTTACGTGAATCACGTCGTTCAATTGTTATTGGAAATTTTCTTATGAATATTTCAACAATAAATGGAAATGCATCAGATTTACATGGATCTATATTTCATGATCGAATGTGTCTTGGTGCTTATGATGTTGATATTCATCGAATGAAATTATGTAATTATCCTTCATATATTCGACAAAATTATTCTATTCTTCCTTATTATATTCCATTACGTGCAATGACTAATCGAGATATTGATAATTTAATTGTTATTGGTAAAACAATGGCACAAACGTTTCTTGTTAATGCAGCAACTCGTTTACATCCTATTGAATTTTCTAATGGTCAAGCAGGTGGTGTTGCTGCAGCTTATGCAATTTTAAATAATCTAAATAGAGTTGATCAACTATTAGAAGAACAACATCTTACACGATTACAAACATTAGTGAAAACATTTACACCATTATCATGGACAATTAATGGAAGCAGTGGCGGATCTAGGATTCTGGAAGAGGGGGCGAAAATTTTTTTTTTTAGTATGGAGGGGCGATACCTGGGGAGGGGGTGGGGGATGTTTTTTGAGTATGGAGGGGCGATACTTGGGGGGGGGGGCGATTTTGGTTAAAAGCTATTTTTTGAGTCCAACTGAAGTAGTGTGAACCTATTTTTTCGTTCATTTTTGCTGTAAAAAATCAAAAAAAAATTCGGAAGGGGGGGCGATCGCCCCCATCGCCCCTCCCTAAATCCGCCACTGAATGGAAGACGTTATCCAAATGATTAATATTGTCTCACGTTAAAAAATCAGAGTCTTGATTTGTATATGTTTTCAATAATCGATTCTATTCTAACTACACTTGATTTTGATTCAAATAGTTTAAGACATATCGAACAAAAAAAGTAATTTCTGTTTAGAATTATAACAAAACGATATGATTGATTTTTTTCGATCTCATTCCCGAATAAATCGATATATTTTAATATTCATAAAAGATTTATACCAATTAATGCATCATTAATAAACTATTAACTATGTTGAGACATAAAGTATCCTTATTTCAAGCTTCACTTACTTTGTCATTTAGATTTCTTCATCGTACAAGTATGACAAAATAATTATTTATTAACAATCGAGGTAGAGAAGAAAACAAATGACAATATTTAAGTTCCTATAATAGGTAACGTTTAGTTGAATTCATTAATAATCATGTAAACAGAATAATTTAATAGAGTTTTCAAAATTCAATTTATTCTATAGAATAATAATATATTATCATTGCAAAAATAAATAGAGTTACTTAAAATAATTTTTTATTATATGAAAATCATATAAATCAATTCTATAAAATATGTTGTCATGCAATCAGCAGTAATTTAGAGAAGGAAATGCTTGAAAAATTCTTTTTTTTTGTTCTTACATATATCACGCTTGTTCTGACCTTTTTTATAATATATATATAATGTTCTATTTAAGGAAGTAATTTGAATATATAACTGTCACTTATAATAGCAGAAAATGAAGTTTATTGAAACAAAAAAAATAAAAGACGGAGCGCGGTCTCGTCTCGTTTAGCTTTTAGTATAAAACTTATTTTTATTCTTCTATTTATTGATGTTATCAAATAATGTATATAGAAATATTTTAAAACAATCATAAATTTTTTGTTTTTATAACCATTATAGATAATAAAACAACATGAGTAATAAATTGATCTTTGATTATTTTTGATCTATAGGGAAATTTTACTTTTATTAGATGGACGTTTAGAAAGACCATTACCTCCAGTATTAGTTCATTCGAATCATTATTCAATTGAACTTCAATGGGAAAATGTACGAATTCAAGATAATAATCGATCTGAACATCGAAGATTATTTGATGAATCAGGCGCACCACGTCCAGGCTCTCTAATCTATTTACATCGACGAGAGAAAAAATCCGGTTCAATTTGGGAAAGTATTTATAGGTATGTTCAATACACATTATAATTAATTTCGTTTTTGTTTTCTAATAAAAATAGTGGATCAGCAATGTCATATAAAGTTGAAAATCTTAAACCAAATACTCAATATGAATTTCGAATACAATGTAAATCAAGTGTTAATGGTGGTGAACGTTCAGATTGGTCACCGATATTACAAGCAGGAACAACACCGGAACCAATGACAGGTGATACAGTTTACAAAGCAATTGCAATGCCTGGAAAAGATCATTTAGAAAAATTACTTGAAGTCTTGTATGATATCTAATTCATAAAAATAATGATAAGATGTATATCTTATAGAGGTCCAGAACATTATTTACTAGAACATCCCGATAAAGATGGAAATTTGCCTTTAATGCATGCATGTCTTAAACTTGATCTTGGGTAAATATTTTCCTTAAATATGAAATAAAAAAAATTTATATTTTATAGAAAAGTTGAATCATTAATTACAGCTGGTGCAAAAGTTAATAATACCATTGCATCTCGTAAAACAGCGTATGTTCATTTTTCATTATTATATATTTATCTGTATATATATATTTAATTTAGACTTATGGTAGCAGCTAGTGCAGGTTTTAGTAAAGCATGTACATTGCTTATTGAAAATGGTGCAAATGTTTATAGTAGAGATCAAAATGGTAAATAAAATTAGAAAAAAATTTTTTTTTTAAAATTATGTTTTTTCTATTAGATATTTCTATTTTACATCATGCTATTGACAGTAAAAATTTCGAAACTGTTTCTACTATTGTTCGACAATTCAATCAAGATAAAGACATTGAAATGAATAGAGAAGTTGGTATACATAAATGGACACCATTATATCGAGCTAGTAAATAGATTTCTATTGATTTCACAAAAAAATAAAATAATTAATTTAGTCGTACATGATTGTAATAAAGAAATAATTGAACTTCTACTTAATCATGGTGCAAATGCTCAGTGTGAAGATAAAACAACGAATACAACAGCATTACAAATGGCTATTATTCGTGGTAATTTAATTACAACACAATTATTAGTTGCACATGGAGCGGATACTCGATCACTAAGCAAAGTAGAATAAGAAAAAGGATTTATTTTCATTTTAAATATTTTTTTTCCTTCTAGACTGCTGGAAAATCACTTCAACAACTTGCTTTATCTACACACAAAACGGTAGGAATGCGAATAATGTAGTTCTAATATATAAATCTATTTCTATTTCAAGGATTTAATCAATTATGTCAATTCATTATTAAATCTACCAAAAAGTTAACAATAAATTATTTATGTCATATTTAATCAAGCTTCCTATATATGTATACTAAATCTTTGTTGTTGTGTATAATAAAACGAAACTAAATATTTTTCTGAACTAAGAATGATTTATTTTTAATGATATAATTTAAATTACATATGATTATTTTTTATTTTACAATTTAATTGATGATGTTGTTGTTGTTGTAGTTTGTTTTATTTTTGGAAGAATATTTTTTTCAACTGTTGTTGTTGATGGTAATGAATATCCGAAAAATTTTATTTCGGAACAAAATTCTGATAAAGCATAACGACTCCATTGTCCATTTGATTCACATCGTTTACAATGTGGTCCAAAAGCAAATGGATAGATAGCAAAAATAGTTGACGGGGCATAAAGTGCACCACCGTCAGTTGGTTTTATTTCACCCCAATCTGTTACTAAACGTGGATTAGCTCGTAATAATTCGGCATCACATCGAACAGTATCACATACTGTTAATTCAGTCCAAAAACCTGGAAAAAAACGAATAAATTATATTTTAGAATAAAATCATTTATTTACCATCACGACAAGTACGACAAAAATGAACCCCTTCAGGATCTGAACGTCTTTCATAGACAGTTGTAGATAGATCTGGTGCAGTTTCATGTAAATCATCATCAAGATATTTTGTATTATGATCCGGTTTTTCAATACGTAAACGTCGAAATTCAAATGGGATGACCATTTGTTTTTCAAGTTTATCAAGTGTTTCTAAAGTACATGGAGAAAATGTTCGTTCAATAATTGGTTCTGTTAATGTTTTTTTAAAAATTGCTTCATCTATATCAATTAATGGTGGTAATGGTGTTTGTTTGAGATCAATATAAGAAAGTGGTACTGATTGAATAGCAAAATCTGGTAATGTAGGTGAATATTTAGAATTAAGTAAACGTAAATTTCGAAGTAATATTGATGATGATGATTGATTATTTGATGATAATGATGATATTTCATCTTCATTTTGTTGAATTGAATTTGTATCAATAATGATACATGTTGGAACAGAATAAACTTGATATTTAAGAAGAAATATTGCAAGATAAATGTAAAACGATAACATGATGAAAATGAATCAAATGTATGATTTTTTCATTTAAATAAAATCGAACGAACGGAAGAGAAAGACAAAAAACAAAAAGGTATTAAGCTGTTCGGCAACGATAGACTATAGAGATTAACTAACGAATAATGTTTACCGATTCTTTCATGCAATCAATTGGTGTGAGACAACCATAAACGTCATGTTTAGGATCTAATCTCTTTTCACTTGTTGTTATTAATGATAACGTAACACGATCGATAAATCCGATATAGGCGTCATATTTTCGTTCTCAGTTTATTATTTATAAATTGTTTTCTTCAACTGTTCATAGAGTTTGTTTAGATTTCATAAATCCAACAATTATTTATAGGTCAATAAGATTTCGGAAAAAAGTTAAACAGTACAAAACTATTATATCATCTTGATAAATTTATAATAATAATATTTTTCTACCCTCAGGCAAAGTCTACTAAATAAACAAACATTTCTACTACTTAATAATCGTTTAATATTATATTATTTAATTACTTTTTACTTTTTTTTATTTAGACTACTGATACATTATCGCTCTATATTAAATATGAACAACATATCACAATAATCTTCTTAGTTATTACTGAAATAGGTATGTATTCAAAGATGATACAATCGTTATTTGATTCTGATAGAAATCTTTGTGAAAAGTTTCATTTCGAATATATATATATAAAATCATTTTTAAACTTATTGTCATGTACTTCTAACATTCATGATTATATGCAATAATTTGGTTTATTATTCATGCAAATATATATATACTTTAGAAAATAAATCTAATATACTTATATGAATACAAAATTATTTGAAATTTAATTAGACAAGCAATACTTATTTAGTAAAATATGAATAGATGTGTATGTAAGTGTATGACACTCATTGTCTAATTTAAAATAAAAATAAAGAAAAAAAAATGACATATTTGTAAAGATTTTCACGTGGGTAATATAAAGTGAAAATAAAAGAGCAAGAAGGTTTATTGACACTAATTAATATAGAATTTGATGTGACAAAATAAATTCTTCTTATAAATTCATTTTAATAATAATCTAATCTAGCTGATTTTGGGTAAGTTGGTGTTAATGGTGTTTGACGATAATATGGTATTTCCGTTTGAGGAACAACTAAATGGAAAAACAAAATTCAATTAATTTTTACAATAAAATTCTAAGAGAACAAGAAAAAATGAAATCTATTGATATCATTTGACCTACATGGTTGTTGAATAAATATTGTCATACTTGTTCGTTTACGCGTTGGAGGCTCTGAATAGAAAAAACAAAAATAATACAATCTGGAGATTTTTTTCTGTTTATTTAATTATTAACTCACCCGGTTTTGGCCAATCACCCGATGCAATACGATTTTCTCGCACTAGAATATATATACATAATGAATCTTTCTTTTCTTTTTTTGTAAATCTTATTTAATTTACTTATCGCATTTTCATTACGACGTTTTGAAAAACTTGATGATAGATCGTCTGATGTATTATATATTTGATAATGACGACGATTAGTTGTTGGTGCATATTGTATAGGTATACTTTTAAATGATAAATTATTACATCGTCGATAATTAATAGGAATCTGACGTCCTAATCCAAAGTTCAATTTTAAAAAATCATTATCAAAACAACGCCAACGACATCGATCAAAAAAAAA
>CAJNOI010002059.1:0-10891 GCA_905250115.1 Adineta steineri | reverse complement strand
ATTCGAATTTGATCAGAAACTTTTCGATTAAGTAATTCTAATTCTTTAATATGAAATAAAAATATTTTACTTTTCAAAATTAAACAAAGAAAAATAAACAAACCTTGTTGTAATTCATTTGTATATGTATTAAATGATTTAAACATATTTTCAACTAATTCACCTTTATTAGGTGATGAAGAAGATGAAGAATTTCCATGAATAGATTTATATAAATAACTGAATGATTGAGTAAGTAGAAGGTTGACCGTTGATGAGTAAACAGGGCGTGAGAATTGTAGACTGTGGATAATTATGGATTTATTTAAAGAAGAAAAAAAAATCTAATGATCGATACGTTAGAGATTAGAGAAATAACGGAAGATTTTTAAACAGCCTTGACAATACAAATTATTTCCTAATAAGAACATTTCTTCTATAGATGACACTAGTGAACAATTACTGTTAGTTTTAATTTAATGTTATATTATATTTAAAGAAGACAGGCAACTGTTATATATTGTTAATGCTTCTTTTCTATTTAATTCGTTGTGTATTTATTAGTATTAGATTCAAGTGTATAAATAGTTTCGAAAACTACTTTTATGTCGATATATTGTAATGATAATGAAAAAGTTAGTCGAAGTTGAATTTGATCACTACATTACTTGAGATGTCACTAATGGGAAACTATATTGTTATAATTTTCTATCGAGGAAATTGAATTGACCAATTGAATTTCTCAATGA
Organism: Adineta steineri; assembly: GCA_905250115.1. Classification (NCBI taxonomy): domain Eukaryota; kingdom Metazoa; phylum Rotifera; class Eurotatoria; order Adinetida; family Adinetidae; genus Adineta; species Adineta steineri. The sequence goes on along the minus strand of CAJNOI010002059.1, from coordinate 10,163 downwards.
CGCGGGACAAAGACTTGTAATGTCAGTTGAATTGAATTGAATTCATGTCTTTTCTCATTCATTCTTTTAAATAATACAATGGGATCTAATCGAGAACAACAACTTGTTGATAAAATTCGACAATTATTACCTGATTCAAAAAAGAAGTATACATGGACTGATATTGAAAAAGTTAATATTTTTTTCTTATTCTATTAAAAAAAGTAATTTCTAAATCTATTTAATTTAGACAGATAAATTACAAGATTTAGCATTTGAATTGACAAGTACTTATTTTGGTGATTTTTTTGCTACTCAACAACAAGCATCTATTGATCGTCTTCAAGCAGCTGCTTGTTTTTTGTAATATTCTCTTTTTTGTCATAAAAACATTTTATAGAAATATGATTTATTTTTATATAGAAATTTTTTACATACAATTGCTGATTGTGAAAATGATGAAGCTGAAGTTGATGAAGGTCACTATGGTCTTTGGTTACTTACAGTATCGAGTATGTTAATATACATATATATACATGCAATATATGAGTAATTATTAATATAGATCAAGAAGAACGTCTTATGCATTTAAATCAATTAGCAGATTGTTTACTTTTATTTAAACGAACAATGGGTTCAATTGAAGCTCTTCAAAAAGAAGATGTAAAAATAGATTGTTTCTTTTTTTATATATAAATATATATATTATTTTTTCTAGGCAGCATTACGAATGGAAGCACAAAAGATGAGTAATGAAATTAATTATTATCAAGAAGAAATTGCATCAAATAAAGAACAAATTGACTTAGTATAATTTATTTGAAATTCAAAAAAAAATTAACTCATTTGAATTATTTATTTTTTAGTATAAAACTGAAATAAAAAAACAAACAGGTATTAAAGTAGATACAACAAAACAAATTGATAAACTTAATAATGATTTATCTCGAATACAAAACAATTATACTTCATTAGAAAAAATTGATGTATGAAAGAACAAAAGACTTTTATTTTTGGTTTAATTTTTCTCTTTAGAATGAACTTGATAGTACATTAGAAGGATTAAAAGTTCGAGAAAAATTATTAGAAAGTCAACTAATGGTTTCATCACTGAATGATGTACTTTGTGAAAATGGAAATTATCTTAAAGAAAATGCCAAAGTAATGATTTCTTAAGAAATTTATGTGTAAACAAAAATCATATGATTTCTTTTATGTAGTTACAAAGTGAAATTCATTTAATGAAACATGCACGTCAATTACAAGATGATAAACAACATAGTGTACTTGAACCAGCTATTACAAGTGTTAAAACAATGTGTGAACAACTTGATGGACTTACACCACGTGCTATTACTATTCAGTAAATAATATTTAAGATTTATAATACTAATTAAAAATGAATAACTTTTTCTTTTATTTTTCATTAGAAATCTTTCAAGTAATATTGATCGTCTTACACGAGATATTGAAAGTACAAAAGAAACAACAGATAAATTACGTGTACTCAATCCAATTGGTACAGAAGATGATTCATCATTTACATCAATGCTTACAAATGCTCAAGTGTTCGTTGAAAATTTATTTATTGCAAAAATAAATCGTCTTTTTTTGTCATTTAATTTAGTGAATTAGCTCAACAAAAAGAAAACTTTGATAAACGTAATGTTGAATTTGAACGAACAACTGTTGCTTATGAATTAATTAAAAGATCTGTTGATGATCCAAATTTATATAAAGATGTATATGCTATGGAAAAACGCGTAGAAACAGCACGACAACAAGTAAATTACTCATTGATTTTTGTTTTGTTAATAAACTCTTTTTCTTTTCTAGCATGAACAAACAAAAAATAAGATAATTCAAGTGATGGCTGATGCTCTTAATGTTCTTTAACGATTTAATTTTGTAATAGAAAATATATAATTACTTTATGTACATATATTAGTTTAAAATCAATAAAGATAAAGTTGTAATTAAAAAGTAAAAAAATGATTTTATTTCAATTGTGTAAACAATGTACTGTCAAGTTTTTTTAGAATGAATACTACTGGAAGTTTCTGTTAAGCGTTTATTAATAGAAAATATTTACAAACTTTTCATATTTTATTAGCTTAACAATTTACAACTATGATTACAGTCTAAATAGATTCTGGCTCGCGTTTGTACACTGCTTGATATATATATATATATAGCTAAAAACCTTAACTGATCGATATAAAGTAGTTCTTCTTGGTCAGCAGATCACACTCTATCAAGCTATGTGTGAAGAAAAACACAAGAAAATAACTTCAGTTGAAGTTTGCATTGCCTGCACCTTACATATTTTATTATTTGAGGACATTATTAATTCTTGAAGTACATTGAGATAATAAATCTTAAATATTTCGTTAGAAATATAAAAATCATTATAAAATAGAAGACAAGATAATAATTGAATTCAATATTTACGACGATTTACTACTATGGTTTAATGACATTTAATTACAAACTAGTATTCTGCAAGAGCAACAACTAATATTAATATGTCGACCATAAATTTTCTATAAATAAAGTTTTATCATCGAGAAAAAGCTTCCAACAAGTATATTTTTTTAGCAAAGTTATTTTTAGAAAGACGGTTTAAAAGATTTAAAACATTTTTAAACTCCTTTAGTTGGTTTTGTACCTAAATAATGACGACAACTAATCCGATCAAGTAACATCTTTTACAATAGAATTTTCGAAGTTAATCTTCATATATTTCATCGTGTATTTTTTTATAAAATAGTATTAGCAAAAATTTTGAGCAAAAATTGTTTTAATAATGATTTCTATAATATTACCTCTTTTTTTGCATGACAAATGTATGCTTTAACTAACGCTAACAAAAAAAAGAATAGACAATATAGACACTCCTCCACAATATGTTACATAGTTGTGTTCTTGAATAAATGCCGGTGTCAAATGTTCCTGTGCATATAATGAACCAAAATGATTAAAAGTCATGTATACCTTACAGATGTTTATAAATCTATAAACGTCGTCATATATAAAACATCTGACCTTCATAATAATCATAATTTTACTCTGCGGAAATTTTTATCAGTTAATTCTATAAGAGGTTTATCTAACATAAAGGAATGTAAAAAAATCATGAAATGCTCTCTCGACTAATCTATTAGCATTTATGTCTTACTAATATAGTCAATATTTACAAACTCACAAAGTGAACGTTTGATTATTTCAGTAATTATATAATCTCTTTTCCTTGACTGATATTTATGTTAGTCATTATTTATTTCCTAACATTACACATCATACATCTGTTCAACTAAAAAAATTATATATAAGCCGCATTAACAAGTAGTTATTTTATGTCCATCTAATCATTCACTTACAACCGTTTTTTTTATTAAGTCAACCAGTTTGACAATTTCTCGTTGTGGTCATTAATAACTTAAATTGCTTATTTAATCATGAAGACTTTAACTAATATTAACGTCATTTTTTTCATTGTTTATATATATATCATAACTGGTAAGTTAAATTTCTAAAATGTTCATTAAATTAATTCAAATTCTATCAATAGATAAAACTCATTCAGCTAGTATCAATGATCGAGATTCCAATGAATTAGTTGGAACAGAATCTGAAATGAACGACGAAAATCATTCAACAGAAAATATTGTACCACATCAAGGTCATCCATGGTTTGGCAAACGTCGTTTAGATTCAGCTGAAAAATATTTTGATTGGGCTGGTAAAACTAATCGTAAGTTATTCAAAAATAAAACTATTTAAATACGATACTTTTTTTTCTTTTTCAGGTCCAATGGAATATTTACGAGGCAAACGTTTTTGGATTTTTACAAAAAAAGTTGAAAATAATTTTAATCATGAAGCAATGCGTGATGCAAACTCCTCACCAAACAAAGGTATATGGCGATCAGGCATTGTTGGACGTCGACGTCGTTAAAACGATCATCAAAAGAGTGAAAAAAAAGACGAAACGCTTTTTTTCTTCTTCTTTTTATTGTTGTTCTAATCGTTTCGCTTGCGATTTTTTGTAATAATCGCTTTAATTCATCTATGTTAGTAAAATACGATATTTAATATTTCACCAAGTATTATAAAATAAACTAATGTATACGTTAAAAACAATAATTATCAAATAAAATATTGAAAATCATGTTAAGTCTATAATGATATTTCTCTACAAGCATGAACTAAAATCTATATTAGTAGCTTTGACAAAAGTTCAATCTTTGAAATATCATAGTGATAATTGCACTTTAATGTTATCTTACATTTATAGCACTTATCTCCTTCATGATAAATATTTAATTGATTTGAATAGAATTACATAATAATATATCTTTAGATAAACATGTGTCATGAAAGTTGACCGGATATTTCCTTTTCATTGACTAAATGATATATTTTATCAACATCTGTTTCTTCACAATTGGGTGCATTACTTTTCAAGTGGAACAATTTTTGAAGATATATGATTGAATATTGTTGTTTACAATAAAAATTTTTTTTTATTATCATCCATACGAAAAGAAAACATCGAATAAACGTTTTGAATGTTTATCTAAAGAGATCACCGTTACCCTTATTTTAAAACGAATAGTATCTGTTTACAAAAAATGAAATAAAGAAAAGGAAAAAGAAAAATATGGGTAAGAAGAATAGTTAGAAGATGATAAGTATTAATCTAGTTTGAAAAAAAAAGAAACATATACACTTATAAATATGCAACGAAATAAAATGAACGTATATATATATATATTTATTTATATCATTTAATTACCATTGACTTGTTGTCGTAGAGCGCGTCCTTCGTCAACTCCATTTTGACGTTGTAAACGAAGTAATTTTGATTCTTGACGATCAAGACGTCGTTTTTCAAGTAATTGTTCATGACGAACAAGATCAGATTTTTCTTCTGTTTGAAATAATGTTGCACGATTTTGATTTTGATGTTCATCTTTCTTTATCCAATGTCCATAGAGAAGAAAAGCTGCTGAATCAATCATTTTACGGTAAGATTTAAATCGATATGGATTTTCTAATAATTCTTTTCCTCGTATAGGTTGTGGTCTATAATGTAATGTTCGTAAACGATGTATTGACCAAATAAGTATAATATGTGCTTTAAGTGTTCTTTTAGCCATAAAATCTCTACGTCTTGTTCGTTCATTATTAAAAAATGGATGTTCAAGTGCTTGTGTAGCTGTATAACGTTCAGATGGTTCAATATCTAATAGACGACGAATTAAATCTTTTGCTGTTTCAGAAACATCATCCCATTCCGAGCCAGCCATTGTATATTGACCATCCATAATCATACGAAACATTAAATGTTGTTTACGATGCCAAAAAGGTGGTAAACCACTAAGTAATGTAAATAATATAACACCACATGCCCATAAATCTACTGGAAGACCATAACCAGGCATATCATCATATTGAGAACATCGAAGTAATTCAGGTGCCATATAACCAGGTGTTCCAAAAAGATCATATAATGATTCATTTTCTGATATTTGTACTGCAAAACCAAGATCAGTTATTTTAACATTCATTGTTGAATCCATTAAAATATTTTCTGGTTTTAAATCTCTATGAACAACATGATGGGAATGTAAATGATTTACTGCATTTAATATACTTGACATTATTTGACGTGTACGTTTTTCTGACAAATGAACAACTTTAGTAAGATAATCAAATAATTCTCCATTTGGACATAATTCCATAACAATAAATACATAATTTGGTGTTTCAAATGATGCGACTATATCGATAATATTTGGATGTCCACCAACTAATTTCAATATTTGAATTTCACGTAACGTTGCTGAACGTTCAAGATCATTATCATCATTAAATTCAATTATTTTACAAGCATATTCTTTTCCTGTTGCTTTTTCTACACATTTACGAACAACTGATGATAAACCTTTTCCAATAACTTCTTTTGGATCATATTTTTGATAAAATTGTCGAGCTTTAAAAATAAAATATAATTTTGAAAATAATTAATTTTCTTTTTTCTAACATACCAGATTCACGATCTGGTAATTCATCATCAATATCAAATGCCATAATACAACTCTTTCTATTTTTTTGAACAAAAACAAAACTATTTGATTGTTTATTAATACATTTTGTGTCTCATTACATATCTAAAAATATTTTATCATCAGTTTTTCTAAACATGAAAACGGATTTTTATATATTTAAAGAAATAAAAGATCGAAATTTCATATTTTCTATTGTCATTTTTATATTTTGATCGCAATATGGTTTTATTTTAGCGAAATGACAAATTATGTTAACAATAAGAAATGTTCGTTTCTATGTTGTTTATTTTAATTTTGTTGTTGATCATTATCATCATCACTAGCATCATCTTCACTGTCAAAAGAATTCTCAGGTATACTGTAGATCTAAAGAAGAAGATTTATGTTTTTTTAATGAATAATTTCTTAAATATAAAAAAAAATGATTTGTCTTACTCGAAGTGTTGGCTAAAAAAAGAAAAATTAAATTAGATTAATGAATATATCATAAATATATTAAGAAGAATGACATAATTAATATCTTTATGAAATAATTAACTATACAAATCAATGTGTGTCACTTTTAAGAGTGTAAACCATATGAATCTCGGTTAATAGACTATAATCTTTTATTACGTATTTAACTTTTTGTGTTATTTATAATTCTCGTAATTAAGTATTTATGTCTATCCTTCAGTAATCTTTGAATTTATATTTTTAACTTGTACTTATTACTATTAAAATTTTCAAATTCAATAGATCTCTTATCAATTAGTAAATATAAATATTAATTAATGTCATTCTTCATTATACACATTGTCTATATATTTACTTTCATTGGATCCTTTGTAATTAAATAACGACCATCGGGTTTACCCATAAACAAATCAACCAATGCTTTAAAAAGAAGAAGTAATTTTTTTAAAATTAGTTTCAATTTAAATCAATAAAAGTAGATTTACCTCGTACAATACCCCAACCATTATCCATATTCAAAGCCATTTGTGTTGCAAATTCTTGTGGTTTAAAATTTTGCATACCAAGTATTGTATGACGAGATGCATCTTTAAAATTTTGACGTGATACATAACCGAATTTCATTTGATCTGAACCAGCCAAAATGGCACATGTTGTCCATTTAGCTAATTTAAATCCATTATTACGTAATTCAGCTGCTAAAACAGCACCTCGTTGCATATCTAATTTCGTTCTCCAATCCAAACCACTGCCAATCTATTGAACAGAAAAATAGTTGAAATAAATTTCATTAAAATTTTTTCGAATACCTTAGGATTCCATTCATTTATTGCTTTGATATTAACAAATTGATCTTCACCATTGGGTCCAGTTTGAACACAATCTTGTTCACAACGAATAACAATAACTTGATTACCACCTAAATCCCATGTACGATAACGATAAGCAACTGATGCTGCTTCACTTTCTTCATCTGGTTGAATAAATGGATTTGGATTTGGAAATTTATAACGTTCTTCATTCTAAAAACAATACAATTTTAAATATATACAAATTTTATTCAACTATATACCATTTTAAGAACTTGTTGTGCAAAATTATGATTGATAAAAACAGCTTCCATTCCAAGATTTTTTGCTGAATCCATTGTACCATCTTCTGGTGGTGGTTCATTAGCAGTTTCATTGACCGTTAACATATCAATTGTTGAATCTTCACGTTTATCAAAAAACAAACGTGAACCTAATTTATCAACAACAATATCCCATGGATAAACAGATCTTGTACAACACATTAATGTTGAAATGATAGCATCGGTAGCAAAAACATTTCCACGTGTTTTACAGATCTGTCGAATAACTGGATCCTTTGTTGTTGTTATTTTATGTATTAAACGATTGACCATAACTAATTTCTTTTCACTCTTTGTTGATATTCGATCATATCGTTTATCATAATATTCAAGTGAACCCCAAACACTCCTAAACAATTAAACATTCGTAGGATTTATATAATGAATATTCTATGCAATTGAGTCTGTAATAGTAAAAATTAATAATCCATATAGACTTACAATTCTTCTGGTTCACCAACATTCGGTGAATTAAGTTTGGCCAAAGCACTAAATGGAATTTCATCAATAACTTGCCAGTCTTCTCGTACACGTACAGATGGTTCACGTTGTTTTGCTTGTTGCTTTACAATGATAAAAATTTAAAGAAATCTATGTTTAAAAATATTTTCTTACATGTTGACGTGGATCAGCTCGATTTCCGTATTGTTTTTGCCATTTACGCATTTGTCGCATTTGATCCCTGTTAATAATTAGAATTTAAAAATAAAAATAAATGTAAAAATTAGAATATTTACATTTCTAAATTTTTCATTGTTTTTGATTTTTTCTGTGTACCAACAAATGCTTTTTGCATTGTAGGAAAACGACCATTTTGCATTTGTTGTGGACGAAAACGCTAATTTAAAGAGAAATAATTCCTAATTATTAATTCAATTAGTTAGTTACATTTTGTTGAAAACGTGTTCGTTTTTGATAAGCTGGCTTAGGTAAACGAGTTGAATCAACAAGTTGAAATGTATTTTCATCATCTTCATGAATATATTGATACATTCCAACACCAACACCATATTGCGAACGATATCGATCTAAGAAAAATCAATTACAGATATACTCTTCCTAGAAAATATTCATTTCTTTTACTGTTATTTCGTTTATCTCCATAGACGGTGCCTGTCCAATCAGCAACCTAAAGTTTATTTTAAAATAAATCAATAATAAAGTATAGTATAAATATTTATATATATCATACTTTGCCTAATTGATCACTCTTTGAATAAGGTTGATAAGGCATATCTTTATATTGAAATGTGTCATCAGTTGGACCCCAACCGTCTTTATTTTCAACAACAAGCGGTGCTTCAAAATGTGCTCCTGGCATGGTTTCTTTTTTTATTTTTAGGATAGATTAAAAATAAATCTATAAAAAATAGAAGCATTTTTCATCTGTATACATTTGATCAGAAAATTCAATTTGAAAGTGAACAATTGATGATTATAAATTATTTCTTCAACATAATCAATATATTCGGTACATTTCTAATTTACTTTCATATTTTCCTTTGGGAATTGTCAAAACATTTATTTATAAAACATATTACTTACAGTAATTGACATATTTCAAATAAATTTCATCTAGTTTTTAAGCGATAATATTCCAAAAACTTCTAAAAGATTCACTTACATAAATTTCCATATTAACATACCGTCAATTGTATAAATCTATTTAAAAATATTATCTACAAATAACAAAAACATGTGTATATATTTCATAGAAATATATTTTATATTAAATTATTATGTTTTTTTAGTATGAGAAGAAAGTGTTTGTAATCTTTTTTGTTTTTGACGCGCACGTATTCTTTTATGTTTTTCTTCACTTGTTAAAGAATTTTTTTCACGTAAAGATTTTTCCCATTCACGACGATGATGAACATATAATTGCATTGTTACACGAGCATCTTCTACCTATGAAAAAAAATATTTAAATAAAATTTTTCTTTATCTATAATAATAACTTACAGAATCATGTGCACCAGTTTGAATTTTTAAACCAAGTACTTTATCAGCAAGTGATTTTAATGATGGTAAACCACCATTAAATAATGATCGAAAACCTTTATAACGTTGTGTATCTCGAATAAGTCGTTTCGGATGACTTAAAAATAAAACCTTAAGAAAAACGAAAATCTCTTATTTTATCAATATAATTATTAAAATAATTACTTGAAGATCATTATGTATAGCATGACCAACAAGTAGTCGATGTTCAATTATATCTGATACTTCTTTCTGAATAACTTCAAGAGGAATTGCTAAATAGATTAAATAAAAAAAAGATATTTCAAATAAATATATATATATATTGTTTGTTATTAGTAAACCATTTTCAAGATGTTTTTCTGTTACTCCACTAACTGCTGTTCGATAATCAACAACAGGTTCGGTTGGTTTAACATGTTTATCATAAAGACATTGACCAAGTTGATTAACTATAGATATACGTGCAAGCATATTCTCAAGACCCATTTCACCAACACCAACCATTTCACAATCAAGACATACGGCTTTTGTCAATCTAT
>CAJNOI010002058.1:0-10891 GCA_905250115.1 Adineta steineri | reverse complement strand
CTTTCTCGAAGTTAAAGAAATTTTAAATGAAGTGATAGAATTACCGATCATTTGTGATAGATCGCTGAATTTCAGATGATTCTGATGATAAAAAAAAATGATGTCGATGGATAAATCATCGGGAATCGAAATAGTTAAAAAATGTAAGAGAATTAATTCTATATTGAAAAATAAATAAGTAAATAAGTAAATAAAGATTCTGGTTGTATTTCAAAATTGACTTGATTTTTCTTCCATAAATAAAATCGATAAAAATAACATTATTTTTCTCTTTTCTTTTCATGACTTATCTATTCGTCCTGGTTCTCTTAACCACATGTCATTTTTAGTAAGAGCGATCAACGACGATATTAAAGAATAAACATAAGGAAGAGTGGCCTTATAGATGATTGTCTGACAGAACAGGAAAAAACGATAACTATAAGCTTTAGAAATATTTTTTTCTCGTTACGAACAAAATAACAAAACACAACCACGTGGAAAAAAACGTGTCTCTTAGAATATTTTCAAATATCTAAATAGAACGACTTTTACGTATCGAACCGTGTTCTAATCTTATCTTAAGATTTCGATTAACAACTGTAAAGAATGAAATATCTATAGTGTGATATTTGAGCAACGAAGAATAGAGCTAAGTTTATTCTGATAAAGAAAACATTTCATTTCAAATTGATATTAATAGAAAATAAGATAAAGAAAAATTTGATTATTTTAATTTTATCTTACTTCTTAAATAACTAATTAAACATTTCGAGAGAATCAAAATTCTTTTTATTTAACATTTTACTTTATATTTGGAGACTTTTAGAGTAAAATACTTTAATTATTCTCATTTAAAAAGTCTGAACAGTGACTCTTAAGATGATCGAATTGGAAAACATTTTCTATATGGTATTAAACTATTAGTAGAAATGAATTTAAATTACTTAGTCGAATATGGAGCCACCCAGGTCAACACTTACGACGATCGCAAACGACAGTAAAAGACCGTATATGATGACAAAAACGACCGTAAACGACTTACTTAGGACCGTTTACAACGAGTTACGGAACCGTTTGGTATCCGCTGTATTACGGTCGTATATCGTCGTGGTCGTAAACGACCGTATACGATTATCGTTTACGGCGGAGTACACCCCGATGAAATTCCCAAGAAATCGTTGAGAAATCTCAAGAAGTCTGTGAAAAATCCGAGAAATCTTTAGAAAATCTCTGAGAAATTGCAAGAAATCTCCGAGAAATCCCAAGAAATGTGTGAGAAGTGACATCGAATCCAAGTGAAATCTAGAAGAATTATGATGAGATCCAAGTGTAATTTATCTAACATCTGTTGAATTTTTTGAGAGGTCTATGAAAAACCTATAATAAATGTCAAGAAAGTTTATGAAATCCAAGTGAAAGTTTTCAGTAATGTGTTGCGAGTCGAGAGAAATTTATGCAAAATCTTATGAAGTTGGTGAGAAATCTTCATTAAAATAATTCCCTGGTTGACGCAGAAATAACGTCACGAGCTCAATAACTCAAAATGGTACCCTAAAATTGCAATAAACTCTTATGAGTGTCTTTATGTATGTAATAAAAGTTATATTCACGTAAAAAGAAACTGGGTACTAGACCGCTCCGTGACGAACTATTTCAAATAAAAAAGATAATATAGAGAAACTCACCAAATGAAAATAATTAAATTGCATGCTTGGAAAGGTGGGACTTCATAACACATTAAATTTTGTTCGGTTCTCTCAGAAACCTATTCTTTAATGAGCACAGAATAGAAATCATTAAAATGTGAATTTAAAGGAGACATTTCGGATTAAAATTCATGTTATTTGTAACACTTTTAAAAAGAAGCTTTCTTTTTATCAATTACTTTAATTTTGAAATTTCTACAGATTTTTGACTTTTTATTTGGGAGGGGAGGGGGTGGGTTCACTACACAAATATTTATAACAAACCTACTCACGTACGAAAGATAAAATAAGATATAAAATTAGTGATCCAATAATTCAATCTAAATGATAATAGAAATGAAAATGAAATAAGGATATATATATACTTATAGTTGCAAAACAAAACGGTGAATGATTAGTGGACCAAAATTCTGTGATTAAGATTTTAAATTTCCATTAAAAAATGTTTAAAAAAATTCCTAGGATTTCTCGAAGATTTCAACTAGAATTCTCATGATTTTTCTAGGATTTCGATGGATTTTTGAAGATTTTTTTTCGATGAAAACCAACTTATTCCTTTAAGATATTCTCTTCATTTTCTAATATTTTTTAAAAAATTTCATAGGATTTCTTAAAGATTTCTTAAGATTCTCATGGGGTTTTGTTTACATTTTGTCGGGTTGATGAATGATTTAATTGTGTGGTGCAAATTCAGTGTTGATTTCGATTGATTTTGAAGAAATTTTAAATGATGTCATATTAGCATGAGTGATTTCAACTATTTTGCTGTTGATTTCGATTTGGGAAAGGATTCGGTAGCGTCTTAGGTTTTACGATAGTATTCGATCGTCGTATACGATGCCCGTTTTTTTACGATGGTCATATACGGTAATTTTTTACGGATGTCGTTTACGGCGGTCGTATATTATCGTAAAGCGTCATATACGATCACCGTAAACGGATGCCGTATACTGTTGTTGTGTTTTGCCGTAAAATGCCGTTTACGATCGTTTACGACCGGGGGAGTTTGACCTGCGCAACTTCACCTACGTGATCTTATTATTATTGCTCTTTATCAGATATATATTCGATTTTTTTATTAATAGAGAACATTTTCTCAATATATAGAGTGATAGAAGAAAAAATTCAATATTCTCGTTCTCGTAGAAAAGAGTCTTGCAAACATAAATTATCTGTTTGCTTGTGTCCGTATTATCCAGGTCTGATGATTGCTGACTTTCCAAATTTATTTACAATTAGTGGTCCCGGTGCTCCATCTGATTTAGCTAATATGGTTCCACATATCGAACAACATGTTAAATGGATAACAAAATGTTTGGAATGTCTACGAACACATGATATCAATATAATAGAACCTTCTCTAGAGGCAGAGAATACCTGGTTTAATCATGTAAATGATGTTGTCGAAAATACTCTTTTTCGAACATCCAAGTCAATCTACAACGGAGCAAATATTTCCGGAAAACCACGAGCCTTTAAACCTTATGTAGAAGGCTTTGATATTGATATGGAAAAGTGAGAAAAAATTGCCAACAATAACTATGAAGGTTTTCATCTGGTGAAGTAACTACGATCATTACAGCATGGGTGATGCAGAACATTCACATTCGTTGTAGTTTTAATGTAATTTCGTGACAGAATATCGTACAGTTCTGATTTCTTTGTTTGATTCGATACGAGTGTCGACGAGACCAATTATATTTGCTTCATTCTTTTTAGATAATTCTATTTCTCATAGTACTTGTTTATTAGGGTTCTGCTACTTAACAAGTTCAAAAACAAAATGTCGACAATGATGGAAATGGCTCTATTACAAAAAATTCAAGAGCAAGAAATGATGCCTTCACCAGCATCATCAGCTATTCCTACTGCTGGGTGTTCGCAAAGTGCTGCATCCTTTGCACAAGAACGGATATGGCTCGATGAAAAGATCCATCACGACCCATCAATATCACCCGCCATGCATAATTTTGTTCTACCTTTAGTGATTAAATATGGTTCAATGTCAATTGAGCGCATTCATTTGGCCATTGTTGCTGTTCTTGAACAGCATGAAATACTTCGAACTGCAATTTACTTCGATAAAAATCGTAACATGTTGGTCCAAGCGGTGCAGCCTGTGGTCAACAATGTTGCTTATTCCTTTGAAATCACAGCAAAAGATATACAAAGTCTCGATGAAGTTGCTGATCTACTTAGGAATGAATCGGTCAAGCATTTTGCTGAGTTAGAACAGGGTTTAGTTGTTCGTTGTCATCTAGTTAAGGTGGGCTCTGACGATGACACGACCAAATTATATCCTCAAGATTTGATTATTTTCATATTTCATGGTGTAGCATTCGATTATAATTCTATTAGCCCATTCCTTATTGCCTTTACAAAAGCATATGATCAGATGGAATTGGAAGTTGAAAGGTTACAATATATCAGTTTCAGTCTATATGAGCATCAACAATTCGTTAATATCCCCGAAGACTCTCAAATACGAAGAGCCCAGTTGTTTTGGTCAAAAATGATGGATGACTACAGCCTTGATACAAACTATCCAGCACCATTTACGCGTCCATTCGACACAAAAAAGCGTTCTGGAGAAGGGCATAGTATATCATTTATACTGAACTCGATACTTGTCGAAGCTCAGATGAAATTTGCATCTCTGCATAATTTGTCTATGTTTCATACAGCACTAGCATGCTTCTTTCTATTTATATATGAACTCAATGATGGTACTATTAGTGACTTGTGTGTAACCTGTCCTACAGAAAATCGATCATCCGTTGATACAAAATGCATGATTGGCACGTTTGCGAATTTATTACCATATCGCATCAAAATTAATGCAAATGACAGTTTTATTAACTTAGTGCAGCAAATTTGCCAACTGGACATAGACATTTTTAATCACTGTCAACTACCTTATCAACAGATCATCAGGGATAATAAGCAGTTATGTTCAAGCAAGATTCCATTTCATTTTCAATATGGAGAGATTCACTTGTCTTCAACTAGCGAAATGAAATCGATAGTCAAGACAAATGATGCAAAATTAAGTTTATATACTGAACAACCTTGGCTACATGACAATGGTATTGCTTCTCATGATATGAATTTAAAAATGGTTCATAATCAGTCCAGCCAAACGACTTATTGTATTTTGGAATGTAGCGCTGATTGTTATGATGAAGTCACGGTGTCCAACATTGGTCGATATTTTCAAAATCTACTTTTACATATCTTCACTGAAAATACAAAAACCATTGGATTCGACCCAGTTTTTGAAAAAATTGGCAATCTTTCTCTTTTACCAATGAACGTTGAAACTTTGTCAAGCGTTATCGAGTCACTACGACATTTCTCCGAAATAAGTAAGTGCTTCGAAGAAAGCTTGTTTCTAACTCCTCTTTACATATCTGCATGAATTGAAACTCTTACATAATGAGTAACTTGTAGAAATAGTTTAAACCCCTTAGAGCATAAAAATGTATAACGTCGGCTATTTGCGAGAGATTCGAGTATTTAACTGTGAAAATAAACCTTATAAATGTGTAAGAATAATATGTGACTATCATAGAACCAGCTTCACATGCTCAACACCAAATATGGCACGATGAAGAACGTCGATTGCATTTGGATGGACCGCAATTGGCAATATACAATATGGTATTCTGTTATCGTCTTTCAGCTGATCATACCTTATCTGTTCAGCAGCTTCGTCACGCACTCCATCTTGTTGTAGAGAAACATCAGTCTCTGAGAACGGCACTTATTGTTGATACTACAAAAAACATTCTTACGCAACAAATAGTTCACCAACAGAATCTCGAAATCAATCGATTTTCTATAGTCGAAAGCATTTATGAAACAGATGAACAATTGGATGAAATTATGCACAATGAGACATACAACCCTCGTGTTTTCAATCTTGCTCAAGGTCTTGTCTTCCGATGCCATCTTGTTCGTTATAAACAGATTCCTACTAATGATCTTATCTCCGATAACGATGTCATCATTTTCAATTTTCATCATGCCTCGTTCGACTATTCATCGATGAAGATATTTCTCCATGATCTTCATCAAGCATACACCACAAATGAGCTATCCAACGATGGCAGCATCAATAGATTTCGCTATCTCAATTGTAAATATTCATACTTCTCTCTTTATAATCATATCGTGTCTTTCTCTCTTCTTTAGATGCTGTCATTGAACAACACATGCCTATGATTGGTGCAAGCATGTTCTGGCATGATGCTCTGCATGATTACAAACTAGATCAGTCTCTCTCATTGCCATATGATCGATATCGACCTACGAATGAATATCGATCAGGTTTTGGAACATCTATTTCATTCGATTTAGATCGAGATCTTTGTGACATTTTTCTTAACTACACATCTTCGCAGAACATCTCACTTGAGCATCTGGCGTTGTCTATGTATTTTGTCTTTCTGTTTAAACTGACGAATGGAGAAACAGACCTATGCATTGGAATGAACGTAAATGGCCGATACAGAGATGAACTTAGATCAGTGATTGGTATGTTTGTCAATGCTATACTCTTGCGATGTCAACTAGACCCACAATGGCTTCTACATGAACTTATTAAACATGTTCAAGAGATATTAACAAACAGTCGCAAATACTCTTATTTCCCTCTTCAACGTGTTCTAGATCGACATCCACATGCTTCGAAACCTGCATTTCTTGATACATCATTCGAGTTTATGCAATATTCACGGCAAGATCTCAGCGGAGACGTGATTGTAGGTGACAGTCATCTCTCTTTGATTCCTATTCATATCAAGATTAGTGACGATGATATCATGAACAAGTTTGACTTCATTCTTAGTATTCAACATGATTTCGATATGAATCAACTCTCTTGTACAATCAATGCATCACTTGACTTGTTCAATGTAGAAACCATTCACAAGATTGGACAACGATTTCATTCAATGTGCAGACAATTGTTAGCATCTATTCATAATCAAACAACTCAATCCATCTATGAATTATCATTCATCATGCCAGACGAAAGGTTACTCATGCAATCAATGAATAATACACAAGCCTCATTTCCTTCGATCACTTGTATTCATCATGAGTTTGTTAATCAAGCAATCAAACATCCACAAAAACTAGCTGTTGAACTAGATGAACAATCATTGACATATTGTGAACTTCTATGTTATGTTCAGATACTATCCTTAACTCTTGTCAATGAATATCATGTTACTCCAGGTGAAATAGTTTGTCAATGTGTTGAGAGAAGTTTGTCAATGGTAAGTTAATTAAGACAAGTAACTATTGATGTAAATATGAGATTGATTTGACTAGGTGATTGGTATTATGGCAATTGAGGTGGTTGGTGGTGTTTATTGTCCATTGTCACCTCGAGATCCGCAACATCGTTTGTATGCACTTATACAACAAACACGAAGTCGTCTTGTTCTTGTTCATTGGTTAACAAAAATGAAATTTAATAATGATATTCTTTTGATTGACATTCGACCAATGTTGTTGAATAATGAGGCAAAGAGTGATGTTAATGTTGATTGGCTATCAAGTATTACAGTCACACCTAATAATATTGCTTATATTATTTTCACAAGTGGTTCAACTGGAATACCAAAAGCGGTATGTTGATATTTGAATTTCTGCATCAATTTTTATTGCTCAATATTTTGACAGATTCAGGCGCGTCATGAAAATCTCATTCATTGCATGAACTCATTAGTGAGGATCAACGTATTGAACAAAGATGATAATGTCGTTCAGATCGCACGATGTTCATTTGATATTCATGTTCAAGAAATATTTGGAGCTTTAATGCAGGGAGCTACATTGGTTATGCTTCATCCAAGGGGAACAATCGATTTTGACTATCTCTCCAATATCGTGCAAATGAAACAAATTACATATATACTCATGGTTCCAAGTCTACTTCGAAGCTTTTTCACACTTGCCGCACAGTCTGACAAGACGGCTGTTTCAAAATATTTTCGATCACTATGTACTGGCGGTGAGTAGTTTAGAAATGAGCTTTAGCATGTTGTTCTGTTTCATCTCTCTTTGTAGGCGAATCAGTCTCTGTGCAGTTAAGCACTCTAATCGCAAATAACAGTGTGTCAGAGTATAATGTATGGAATTACTACGGTCCTGCGGAGATAACAATCTCTTGTACACTTCATCTTATTGATATTAAAGCTAATCCTAAAAGCATTCCAATTGGTAGATCACTTCCTAACTATCGATGTATAATTTTAAGTGAATTTTTACAACTTGCATCTGTTAATCAAGAAGGAGAACTATTTGTTGGAGGCGTTGGTTTGTTTGCGGGCTATCTTCGTCGTGATGATTTAACTGCAAAAGCCCTTATTGAAATAGATGAGCAACTATTTTATCGAACAGGTGATCTTGTTACAATCGATAACAATAGTCTTTTCTATCATCGAGGAAGAAAAGATCATCAAATCAAATTACGTGGACAACGCATTGAACTTAGTGAGATTGAACGATGTCTACTTAAAATTACATTCATATCTGCTTGTGTTGTTATGAAGTGGAATGATGATTATTTAGTGGCTTATGTTCAAAGTTCTGATATACATGAAGAACAGCTACGTCAACATTGCCAATCTCATCTGCCACCACATATGATTCCATCTTTCTTTATTATTCTTGATAAGCTACCATTGAATCAAAATGGTAAAATAGATCGAAAGCTACTTCCATCACCTCACTCTTCATCGTCAAGTATGCTATCGCTCAGCGAACTTGAGACACCAGTCAATCAAGTCGAAAAAAGTGTGTATGATATTTGGTGCCAAGTGCTGGAGCACAATGGACGACATATATCAACAACTACAAACTTCTTAACTATCGGAGGTCATTCTCGTTTGTTTATTGAACTTTATCATCGTTATCAAACTATCTTTGGTTTTAATAGCCGTACATTATCTATTAATCCGTTTCTTGAACAACCAACTATTCAACAGCATGCAAAGTTATTAAAGGCAGTCACAATCGATGATATTCGAAGAGAACAATGGTATACTCTGCACATTAATCAAAGTAAAAATCTCTAATATTGACTATTAAAATAAACTAAAATGTTTTGTTATTGCATTTTCAGGTATGGCATCATTTGCTCAAGAACGTATCTTTTTGGATGAACAAATTCGATTCTCTTATAAACATATTTTTTATAATAATTTTGTTGCACTACGAGTTACTGAAGGTGTCCTATCAATAAAGCGAGTACTACAAGCTCTCCAATTGGTTTTGAAGAAACATGAAATATTGCGTACTTCACTCGTGTTTAATAATAATGATAGTACACTACAGCAATATGTCACTGACAATCACAAGACATTTACATTTCTTCATCAGCAAAATTTTGAGAGTGACAATGAACTTCAAAATATTATTTATCGAACGGTTATTAATCCTGATCTTTTTGATTTGTCCAGTGGTCGAGTTTTTAATTGTCAGATGTTTCAACAGCAGAAGACTACGCATGAGACTGCTCACACAGACTTTCTTGAAAAGTCTGGTGTTCTTGTATTATATTTCCATCATGTAGCAGTTGATGGAACTTCTATAGCAATCCTGTTGAGTGATTTCTATAATGCTTATAGTAATAACATGACAGTTTCACTTGATGAACAATCAGTGCAATATATTGATTATTCTGTTCATGAACGGATTATGGATATGACATTATCTCGTAGCTTCTGGTATTCTCAACTAGAAAGATTTAATCTCAAACGTGCATTAAAGCTACCAGTTGATAGACACCGTTCGTCAGCTGTTCAACGATCTAACTTGGCGTCGGTAGCTCAGGTCTCTTTTGATAAGGAGCTGTCGATGATGTTTCTCAATTATGCTTCCTTACATCAAATTACGCCTTTTCAACTTAGTTTGACAATATTTTATCTGTTTCTCTTTAAATTGACTCACGAAGAAACTGATTTATGCATTGCATCTCTTGATGCTAATCGACATCGAAGTGAATTAGAAAATATGATCGGTATGTTTGTTTCAACGTTACCATATTGTGTACAACTCAATTCGCATTTGTCATTTGATGAACTTGTAAAACATGTTCGAGAAAAATGCTTGTCAATTCTTGAGCATTCCCATTATCCACTTCAACATATACTTACTGATTTTCGACTTAATCAATTGGATGTTCCATTTCTTGAGATCGTATTTAATTTTTTGCCGGTGTCTACAAATATTAATCGGTATTCTATAGGTAATGTACGCTTAGAACAAATTCCAATCAAACAAACAGATGAAATTTCTCAGTTTGACTTCTCAACAATGTTCCTATACAATCCGGCATCAGATGATCATAAACTTTCCTGTCGATTCTCCTGTGCGCATGATTTATTTGACAACACTACTGTTAAAACAATAGCGCAACGATTTCAGCATCTTCTGTCACAATTATTTCTGACAAACTCGAATGACATGGAAAAAGACCTATCTACTAAGTCTATCAAAAGTTTGTCTTTGATATTGCCTGAAGAAGCGAACGAAATATATGCATTAACATTAAGTCGCGTGACAGACGTTGTTACAGAAGGTATGACTATTTCTTTTTCGTATGAAAAGATTCTTTAGTTATAGAAGAACATCATATAAGAAAAGCGAAGAACAAAAAGATATGGGTAACGACGAATACTTGACAACGATAGCCACATACACATATTAAAAACATCCTCAATAGAAAAAGATGAGGGTGAATGGGTGTGAGTTTGGGTGAGGGATTGAGTGAGAGTATATGATTAATACAATAGGCACACCCACACTTACGCCCTTTGTAGAGTACGATAATAGAATACTTTATGACATAACTAGGACACCTTGGTGAATTTTCATTTTTGTCACGATCGCTAAGATTTTTTCCGAATGTGTTCTTCACTTAGTACGATTATTGCGTTAATTGACAACAAGTTGTATCCTACATGGACGACAGCAACGTTAGATTTGTAGCACAACAATAGTAATAGTGTAAAAGAGAATGATATACTGTTTGTAGAGAGGTGTTTTTCATTCATCACTCGTTTCCAGGTTCTGTAGTTTTCTTCCAATGTTAATCCCATCTTTAGCATTTAGGGGATCTGGTAAAATTCCGTCAATGTTACATTCCCTTTCTACTAGAATATGGCCTTGAAGATAAAGACGAAGTCACT
>CAJNOI010002057.1:0-10892 GCA_905250115.1 Adineta steineri | reverse complement strand
ACTGATTCCTCCAATGTTCAACATCGCGGAATAGGATGCATTCTCTAGTTATTGAAACTATGAAATCTTACTTTTAATTAATAAATTCTGTCGAAAGTGGCAGATAGATTTTATTTGCTTTTGTAAATGAATCTCACTGTTATGTTATCCTCTAGACTTTATTATTCTATATTTTTCAAGTTCCAGTAAATTTAAATATAATTGTTTATCGAAAGATTTGAAAGCAAACAATTCTATTGATATCTATGTCTCTTTATTTATTTTCAGTGTCTCTATATATTCTTTTTTACATTGCTTTAATCAAACCGCAATCTCGAACGATCACTGAACCATACATTACTCCTGATATTTTCAATCAACTTTATATCAAATATCCAACAGATCTTAAATGTCTCTGTTCGAACGTAACATTACCGTATGAAACTTTTGTTTCTCAGAAAATCACATTTCATTCGGTTTGTTCAAGCATTTTCGTCACTGAAAAATGGATAAAAGCACTGTATTTATCAAATGCAAGTCGATATGAACCGCGAGATTTCCCAAAAATAGCTAATTCTCAGGTTAGTCAATTTTATTTTCACAACATCGATTTCATTACAAATAAAAATCACATCTATAAAGATTAAAGATCAGTTTTAATTATTGATCTATATTAAGTATAAAAATGATTTTCTTAATAAAAGTATGTTTTTCTATTGATTTCAATAAATAGAATTGAATCATCTAGGAGACTATTGAGCAATGATTATGATTAACAAATCTAAGAATCTTAATCTGATTAGTACTTATTTAACTAGCATCTACATAATTGCTATTCATCCTAACGTAACTACACATGTTTTAGAATAATGTTTCACAATTATTATACAAAAAAAAGTAGTACGTTACCTTTCGGAATAAAGGAGTAGAGAATATTGTAGAATCCTACCATACTTATATGCATGATCGAGATATTTCTGAAATATTCTGCAATTTCCATTTCAAATAAAGTATATTCGACAGGATGTCGGTATGCCATAAGTAAAGACATCCGCATTATACCGTCAATCTTGCAAAACATATTTAAGGGACTAGATGGATTAATGTGTAAGATTATATAAAATTGAGCTATTCTGTTTATGAATTATCATGCGCTGATTAATGTTTTGAGCAAAATAGAAATTCTCAGAATTTTCAATAATATAATGATATATCCACTTAATCTATCGTAAATAATATGTTCAAAGTTGATTACTTTAATTGATTTTCTTTTTCAGTTCGAACTTCTGGCCAAATTTTGTTTACTCTCTGGTCAAATAGTTCAGCAAAATCGTATTGATATTGACAAGAATGAATTTGTTACTATTAATCTTCTTTCTAAAGAACAAGTTCATATACAAGTCAATACTACCATTGAATCTTTTCAGAATAGCGCATCTCTTCGAATTATTTGGTTCTTGGACTATTTTAGAACGAATACTCGAGAAAATTACCATATTTCAGCTCTCAATACAAACTTATTAATTAAAGCTTTCGTCTTCTTCCCTGATGCCGATATAATACCGACGCGGTCCCCAGTGACATAGTAAGTAGCGGATTTGAATATTTCTTGTTGATGTATATTGATGAAAATGTACTTGATTCAGACTTCAATTCTGTGCCCATTGGTGATGTTAACGAGAAGGAAGAGAGAGAAATCATTAGCAAAACAATAAACGAGGCAGGGATTAGGACGAATACATTGGATTTTTTTTAAGGATGTGGGTATGGGAGTAAGAGCATCTCTTCTCTTCGCACCCACGCCCACACCCACACCCTCAAGATTTAAGTGTTTTAGTCACGTGAAAACAACTGAAAATTCTTAGATTTCACATTTTTAAGACTTGAATTTTTGAGAGAGGAATCAAAAATCATTGGAAACAAGTGGTTTATAGTGAACAATTGCATAGGATGTAACGAAGAATTTTGTGAGGTAATTTACAATTAGATTTGAATATCAGTCGTAGCTATATAATGAAATCATTTAAAAATATCATTACTGGAAAGAATCAACGAAAAAAAATGTTACAGTTTTACATAAAACATCAACAAAAAATATTCAAATCTTTTATTAACTTTATCTATGTATATAATGTATTATTTAAATATCTTTAGTAACGTTGGGGGAGAGTTAGTTGGGATTTGTGAAAAAGATAATCCAATTGTTAAAACGTTTTCCACTTTATACTCAGACAAAATATTCGGTATTATTGACGGAGACAAGTTTATAGAATGGATCC
This sequence comes from Adineta steineri, assembly GCA_905250115.1. Lineage (NCBI taxonomy): Eukaryota > Metazoa > Rotifera > Eurotatoria > Adinetida > Adinetidae > Adineta > Adineta steineri. The sequence continues at coordinate 8,634 of CAJNOI010002057.1, read as the reverse complement.
GTTCTCCATATGTTGAAGGATTTTTTGCTGGATGTACTCCTCTTGAAGGTCTTCTTAATAGCACTCTCGACTGTTTATACGATTTTAAATGTGTTGAGTTATTGATTGATTGTTTTCCAAATCTTAATCGAGTATGTATAATGTTATTTTATTTCAACTATATATTATTTTTGCTTAGCTGAATATATCCTCCATGGATTCTATTCTCGTTCCACCAAATCAAAATAAATCTGTGTATGATCATTTACATAATCTTTTCATTGATGAATGGTCAATAGATGTAAATTATTCGAAATACTATGATAAATGTGCTCCTACATCTTGCACATATACCATAATTGATCAAATTAATTTTTCTTCTGCATTTACTCTTCTTATCAGTATCTATGGTGGTCTCATTATCATACTTCGTTTAATTACACCATTCTTAGTCAATATGTCAATGAAATTCAATTTTTGTTCAAGAACTAGAGGTGTTCATTTGTTTATGTTTTTATTAGAATTAAAATAATCTTATCTCTAATGTAATTTCTATCTATAATTTTTAGGGTCTTATAAAATATCTTTAAACCGATTGGGTCAATCAGCGAAACGGTTAAACTTGTTTAAGACGGTTGATGATCGAACAGAAAATAGCATTAAACAACAGAAGATTACTACATATGTTTATTTGATTTTATTAACAGGTACAGTTACTTTCATTCTACATATATTTACCATTGTATAAAATAGAAATAAGTTTATTCGTTAAAAGCATCTAGTTACTATGTTCTCGAATGATGAATATAATATTCTCATTCACATTCATCCTTATCTTAGTTGAAATATACATTTATTAAATGATAAATTCTTTCACTAAGTTTAGTCAGTCTTAGAAAAATCGTAATATTGAAAGTATATTTGTATGAAACATCATTTTCTTATTTTTATTTCAATAGGTTCACTTCTGATTCTCATTATCTTTACATCTCTAAGTACTCAAATAGTTACAATAACTGAATCAAATCCATCTTTAATAACTTATGATAAATTACAAGCTATGTATCCGAACACACTCAAATGTCCTTGTTCTAATACAGTTATACGTTATGATAAGTTTATGTCATTGTCTCCAATTTTACATCAAGTATGCTCCAGTGGTTTTATCCATGAAGATTTTCTTTCAGTAATGAAACAAAAGGTACCAACTTTAGGCACTAAGAGTGATTGGACTAATCGAGCATTCTCACATTTTCAGTTGTTAACGAAACTTTGTCTACTAGCTAATAAGACTATCACTGCAGCCGTTGATCGTTTTCTCATGCGATCCATCGTTATTTCAAACGTACTTAATGAAAATGATTTTAATACACAAATAAACGTAACTCTCGAGCAATTTTATCGATCGACAATTGTCGATTTTCGTTTTATAATTGACATACAACGTCTTTTTGTGCAAATTGATCAACCATATACAGGAAAAGCACCAATGATTTACTCCCAATATCTTACAAATCTAATCATAAAGAAAAATATGGCATATTCAGTAAACAATCAACAACCATCACAGGTTATATTATTTTTTCAATCAGTAAAACGTTTCTTTTACATTCTACTAGCAATACTATATCATACTAGTGAATAAATGAGAAATTGAAAAATATGATTGTGAGAATTTCTTTGGTAATCATAGAATAAATTGGCGTGCACATAATGTTGCAATGTTTTATGAATATTAATGATTTGAAGTAAATGAAAACAAAAAGAAAATATTAAATTAAAAAAGGATCAGCATATTTGCTAAAATTTTTAGTAACTTTTATAGATGATAGAATAGGTTGGAATAAATTTTCAATGTATTCACGGCTTCACTGAAACGTTTTATTTCGTAGAAAGAATCTGAGAAGCTTTTGCGTGTGATAATTTTTCATAACACTGTATAAATGTACAGATCAATTTCGATGAAACTCATTCACTTTCGAAAGTCGATTTCATGAATCTCAAAAGTCATATTTATTTTACTTAAAAAAAACTAGCGAATTCATATCCGTACTAGCGATGGTCAGAATAATATACTTAAGACAAGGCTTCTTTGTAATGAGAAAGACGCATGATAGTATGTGGGCATTACATTAAACTTACTCTGACACCCACACCCTCAATTGCTATAACAACTTTTATAAACTTTTGTTTTTGATAGAAAAAGACCTTCGGACAGTTGTTTTCTTTTGAAAAGATTTTCGACTATGAAAAATGAAATATAAGTTCTCATATTTGGCTAACAAGAAAATAATTCAGTTCTTTCGTTTCTAGGTATCATTTCTTTTCACTGAAATTTATGATGCAAATTCGACATTGATCAATTGTGGTTGTGCTACTAATGTTCATTGTCAAACTTCGGCTTTTATGTACCATAATAAACAAGTCGCTGAAGGTGCCGTTTATATAATACCAGGCATAGTTGAAGGTTGTTTTGTTATTAATTCACTTCTGTACTCCACACTTCAATGTTTATATTTGGATTCAGATTGTTTTCCAATTCTATTCGGTTTTCTATTTCGTAGGGATATTGATGATATACCTATCGAACGCATGTATGATGCTCATCCTTTGATTTACAATCCAACATTGAGCAAGTATCCTCCAGATACTTTAGTTTTAGAAATAGTTAAGAAACTAATGATAGAACAGTGGAATCCATCATATACATATAATCAATTTTATAATTCATGTGCACCAAGTTATTGCATTTATTCAAAGAACATTCGCACAAAAAACACTATGGGGGTAATAACAACACTGGTATCTTTAATTGGGGGTCTTACAGTCGCATTGCGTCTCATTACCCCTCAATTGGTCAAGTTTATCTATTGGCTATTGACAGTGATCAAGAAAAAAAAAGAAAAACAACGTCAACAAGGTAATGATTATAGATCAAATATATTTAAAAAACAATTCATTCATTATAAAACTATTTTGAATGCAGTTTATATAAAATAAAAAGAATGAAAATGACTTCTCTACAATCTTAAATAACATATACAATTGATTATCAGATTTACTGGTAAAAATGTATGAGAATGAGTTTGAGAGTACGGATGTGGATGACTATCTATATCCATCCTCAAGATGATGTGGATGGGTTTGCCTTTTCTTTATGTTATTCAAATTTCATTTACTTAATGACCATCGAGCATATGAAAAATGTTTGTTTTTTTCTTCATAGTTCGTCCGAAATTGTTCGACAGATTGAAGATGAAACTACGAAATATAACTATGCTTCTGCACAAAACTTTAATGAATTTAAATCTATTTACTGTGCGAGATTTTAGTAGCAGTATTGATCGAATGGCAGCTAAGCGTCTTGGTCAATGGACCACTCGTCTTTATATTATTTTGCTCATTATTAGTCTTAGCATTCCTGCTCTATATGCTATTATTCAATCTCAAACTTTGACAAAAACATACAAAGAACCATCTTTTAAATCATACGAAAAGCTTCAACGTGATCATGAAAATGCACTAGAATGTCCATGTTCATCTATTGCAACAACATACAATGAATTTGTTAAAATTGATGCACGATTTCATGAAGTAAGTAAAAACAGATCCTATCTAATGAAGAAATCAAAATAGCATAATAGTTTTGTAATAATTGTAAAATTCTTCCGTTAATATCTAAAAATCGAGTTTTTTTCTTTTTCGTCAATTATAGATATGCTCGAGTCCATTCGCCTCGAATCAATGGCATATTAATCTCACAGCTGGTCTTGTTTCTAATCTCTCTATCTACGATGAAAGAGACTATCGTCGGTTTCTCTCTGCTCATGTACAGTTTCTTCAAGGATTATGTAATATTTCAAATGAGTCAGTATCTAATACAATCGATCAATTTCTTTCTTCGTTACTAATTACTACTCAACTTCTATCAAACAAGAGTTTTCATGCACGTGTCAACTCGCAGATAGAACTCACTCAATCGAATACTCCTACAGCACTTCGCCATTTTCTCTTCTTAATTCGAAATATAAATCATGGAAATGCCATTATATCAAAGTATGGAACAAATTTTCAGTATATTCTTGATTGTGAACTGAAATACGAGAATTCTTTATTCACTAAAGCTGTAATCTATGATGATCAATGTTCCTGTGGATTGTCTCCATTGTGTACTACTCAAGCAAGTTTTATTGAAAGCAATTCTTCTAAAAAAATTCCGATTCAAGGTTTAAAAATGGGTTGTACGCCAAGTGAATCATTTCGTGCTTCAACACTCGAATGTTTTTATAATCAAGCATGCCTTACTTTAATTCAACAATATACAAATTACAAAGCTCGTATCGATCCTATTTCATCTAACAAGAGTCAATTTTCTATTAATACTACGATGGCTGAACTTATCGATCATCTATTTATCGAAGAATGGAAAACAAATATAAGTTATCGAACTTATTTTGAAAAATGTTCACCCCTATCTTGTTCTTATACTTATATTCAACGATTTAATTTATTCTATATAATCACTCTTCTCCTTGGTTTGCAAGGTGGTCTGACGATTGTTCTTAAATGGATATGTCCTAAACTAGTGTATGGCCTAGCCAAAATATATAATTATCGAAAGAGGCAAACAAATATTATTCAACCTTCATGTTCACATGGAATATCGACCATTAACATAACTACTACAAATGTCTATAATGCCGATATCGATCCAAAGCCAATACCAACAAATAGAACATTACGGTATGTATGTTTTATATTGATTTGATCTATAATAGAAATGACGATAGTTACTTTTATAAACATATAATCAAATGTTTTGTTTATAAGTTGATCATTTTCGATGTTATCCATAATCTGAGTTATAGAACTTAGATAAAGCATTTAGTAGTTTCTTTTCAAAGAAAAGTTACTTTGTATACGGATCATAATTCAGTTTATAAATAATATCAAAAAATGATCTCGTAAGCAAAGTTATAGCTAAAATATCTGATTAAGTGTGTCAAACTATTCAATAGTAAAATAAGTCTAGAAAAATAATTCAAAGTAAATATTCTATCACTAATTTATAATCAATACCTTTTTTTCCTTAGAACAACGTTGATCTCAAAACTCCAATGCTCTTATAAAGTTATATCAGTGTGTATACTACTGATATTTATCGTAACTGGTCTTGTTATATTTTCTATCTATATCAATCGACAAGGTAAGATTTAAATCGAAAGTGTGGGTGTGGGATGGTTGTGGGTAGTTGCAGAGAAGTCTTCTCGAACACACCCTAAGCCACCCCATACCCGCACCCACATCCTTGAACTTGGGTTAAATATTTTTTTTATCAGCTCCCTTGGTAAACACGATAACCAATGTCAGCACAAACACTACGACAATGCCAACAACTTCAACTATGAAAAGTTAGTAAACCAAGATTATTTTTCTCTTCTTCAATGATCGTTCTGGATAAACAAATAAATCTAGGAATTCTATCAAAGTGATGAAACATATATAAAGTCTTTAGAAAGTTTTCAATCATTTTGTTAACTGCCATTCATCAATATCTTACACTGATTAAATGAGTGTATTAATCTTCTCAAATTATATTCAGGCTGAACAGTGTAAATGATTAATAAAGACTATACTGATACCTCTAAAGAACAAATGAAAGAATAATATAAATATTAAAAGAGATTTTTTTAAGTATTCTTTTTAAGTAGATAAAGAAGATGATCCATTGAGAGCAAACCTAGATTTTTCCTTACTTAATAAAGACAATAGAAAGATCTCGATCAATGAATTGATCAAGATTAAATTGTTTCTTAATCATACCATTATTTTCTATATTAAAAATAAAGATAAACAAGAAACAAGATCAAATACATATATCAAAGAATATATATGTTCATCGAAACACTACAGTTATGACAACATCTTTCTTGAGAACATTACAAAATTTGATGTGTTTTCGTAGGATTTCACTGTTTGCAAGTGTAACAGAAAGAGAGTTAGTAAATTTCATAGATTTATATATTAAAGGGCTAGTGTAAAGAATAGCAATATGAAACTGATCTTTATTCGATATGATAGAATTTAACTTACTTTACCTTTTCGATTATTCTATTTTTAATATATGTATCTATGATACTTTCATTCATATTCACAATTGAGCCAGTCGAAAAGAATCAAGTAATTGTGCATATTATATCTGTAATGTTCGTAGAATGATTCTAGAGGTAGATCGACAATTATCAATAATAATTCGTAAGCATACGATACTAATATTTAATGTAAATTTAGTTCACGTAAATTCTTTCTCAGATATACGTATTTTAAATTGTGAAAATAATTTATTATTTTCTTTTCATTAGAATCAATTTGTCCGTTAACATTTCAACCAATATCAATCAGTTTATCTCAACCGTATGAATGGTCAGATAGATTCGTTATCGGTGATTTTAACGGTGACAACCAATTGGATCTTGCATTTTTTTATACACGCTTAGGTAATATAATTGTACTTCTTGGAAATGGCAATGGGACTTTTAAAACAGAAAAAACATTTTTGACAGAACTAATTTGCATACTACAACATGTTGCTGTTGGTGATTTTAACAATGACAATCGGTCTGATCTCGTCATTATCTGTTCTAGAGAAATGGGAATGTATATTTTGCTTGCAAATGATGATGAGATGTTTGAAGTAAACACAGAGATCTCAATCGAAAAGGACAGTAGCGTAGAATCTATTTCTGTAACTCATTTCAATGGTGACAAATACTTAGATATCGCTGTCGTCAGTTACAGACCAGTTAGTATTCTTATTTTTGTTGGGTATGGTGATGGAAGTTTCTCAAAGCCTACAATGGTACCGGTAGTGCATGGTAATACACCAGAGTGCTTTGCTATTGTTGACTTTAACGATGATGGTCAATTAGACATTGCTGTCAAAAACGAGAACTCTATGACTATTAGTATATATTTTGGACGTGGTGATGGAACTTTTGAAGTACCGAAGTGGTATTATATGGGACTTCTTTTCTCCGATTACCGTATCTTAGCTGATGATTTCAATGGTGACACTCGAATAGATCTTCTGTGCTACAACTCTGAAAAGAATCTTATTGGCCTAATGACTGGATATGCTAACAAAACTTTCGAACTACCAAAATGGTCTACCATTAACAATATTTCCGCTTCGAGTAATATTTCAGACAATAACTTCTACGTTGACACTCGATATGAAATTGTTCTCAACAATAGTTGGAAAAAAACATTTAAGGCGAATCATGATGAGGACGAAACTGTAAATCTTGTTAGTGATTATAATTGTGATGATCATGCTGACATTATTAGTTATGATCGTTATAGCGTTATATTTGGCTTGCTTGGACAGGGAAATGGCAATTTTGAAAAACAAACAATACTTTTGCGTATTGGTTTTGACCGTATAAGTGATATCGCTGTTGGTGATTTTGACAACGATTCTTATCAAGATATAATGGTTACCCACTATGGATCCAGTATCATAACGATTCTTTTAAACAGATGTGAATGTTGCAAACTTAAAAAACGCTAGAGAAGTACTTTTATTCATCAATGACTTTTTATGAAAATCTCGCTTTCATAAATCCTCAATTTGGCGAATCAAAAATGCTGCATCACAAAATGCTTTTTTCTTACTTATTATAAAATATTGTACGCAAAGCTTTTCTTAATTTGCTTTTAATTTATATTTAACCTATTACATACTATTAAAATTGTAAAGAAACAATTAGATAACAACAAGGCGTGTCACTTATATAGTTCTATTTTTAAGCCCAAGTCAGGGTGTGGGTGTGGGTATTCTATTTAATTCAAACTCATACCCACAACCACCCCTATAATGATACTCACAACATTTCTTTAATGATTTTCACCATCTTGTACTGTGTCTTTATATTGTTAATAAAATGAAACGTCAACTTCAGTCCAGTGACATAATTTGTCTTTCTTAGTAAAGATATTATTGATAAACTGGAAATGAAATAAAGAAATGATTTTCATTGTCAGATTGAATTTAATTAAGAAATAATGTGAAAAATTGTAGAATAAAAGTAGCACTAACCTCTCGCATCTTCATACACTGAGGACGAAATTATTTTGATACCCATACATTTTGTCCTTTTTTAATTCGTCCTAAATGCTTTTTGTCCGATTTCATGTTGTCTCTTTACAATTCGTCCTCTTACATCACGTCCCAAAAGTTAAGTATTCACTTTTTATCACGATAATATGATGAATTAAAATTTAAGGTCGGGGTGGGGGTGGGGGTGGAGTGGATATGAATAAAGGAGATACATATACCCTCACCCACGCTCATACCCTCAAGATTTATAATGGGCAGTTGTATTAATATAATTATATATAAATAAAAAACTTGTTATTATTCCATTGATGAGTCATCATCTGTAATCATATGGTAAAATAATATTCGAATGAACTGAATGAACTTTAAATTAATCAAATTATAATTATATATTTCATCATATAAGCATGTTAATTCATTAGTATCTTTAGTTGCAAACAAAAACAAGAATACCATTACAAGATTAATTTACATATATTCTATTAACTATGTAATGAATACATATCTATTTATTTTCTGTATATTCTAATTTCATT
>CAJNOI010002056.1:0-10892 GCA_905250115.1 Adineta steineri | reverse complement strand
CATAATAATGGCAATGGTTACATGATAATGCAACAGCCGGTTACATGGGTTGACAGATTGTTGATTGTTCTGTCAGTTTTTTATAGAAAATATTTGTTATAGTTTTTGCAGAAAAATAAATAACATTTTTTGATATTAAATCTTCAAACAGAAAATTAAAATAGTACATATCTATAACGAAATAAAGAATGATTTGACTGATATTTTTAAACAACAGAAAATATCCGATATATTATGTATTGCTTTTTGAACTAAAAAACGATGATAAAACTCGTTTGATCTTACTTTGAGATTCTACCGAAATGTATTTATAGTATATAGTTAACTGATGTAAAAACGGAATAAAAATTATATTATTATTATCATACAACATAATTAAGATCTTGTAAATTCATTCGTGCAAATACGAACTTATTAAATGAACAATTCTTTTCGATATCACGAAGTATCTTTCTTTTGAATAATTATAAAAAAATGATATTAGATGGTCATGGGTGGCAATGACCGGTTAATATATCACTCACACCCACACTTGTTCACATCGATGTTATATATTAGATAAAGATTTTCGATCATCACCTTTCATTGGTTATATCGAAAAAAACGATATTTTTAACGGTTAACGATAGATTGTTATATATTGTAAATGAAATATTTCATTAATATCATATCAGATTTCTTATTTAAATATAACAATTATTTAATATAGTATCCACAGGATGAATCTATAAGGAGTCTTACATAAACTATTGATTATTTATAAGTGATGGGTGTGAGTGCGGGTGGATGTCAAAGTGTTCTATGCAGTTCACATCCACACTCACACCCACACCCCTTTAATTAAAAAGATATTCAAAGTGACGATGTTGTCTGCAATCATTTTGTCTGTGCTTGCTCGTTCTTATAGCACAAACTCCCTTAGAATTCATTATTCAATTTTTATTCTATTTACAACCGGTTTCAACCTTGCTCAAGGGTTTCATCAGGTGACTTAAAAATATCAACGCAAAGCAAATCACGACCGGTTCCCGGCCCGATCATTGTCTGTTTCGGATAGTATTGTCAATGTTTCGCCAAGAAGGTGTTTTTCATCAATCGATTTTAGTCTAATTAACCAAGGTTCGTCTTTTTGTTTATCTGACAGCAAATTATTGAATATCGTGGAACTATTGCTGACTCTTTCCACATTCTCCAAATGAAAAATGGTACCGGGTGGAATGATTAATTCTCGTTCTTCGGCACTTTCGGGAAAATAACTGTAACATCGTGTCGCATGTGACGTATCAATTGCAATTTCGAATGTAACTGTTGCAAATTCAGCAGTAGTTGAACTGACTTGTCCGTAACAATCAGCTATTGAACGATCAAAGGTTGTGGACAAAAAACTATTATTGTATACGTGTTGACCAATGCTTTTTATCAAGCTATTGACTTCGGTTGAGTGCATCTTTTGACCGCGATAAAGTTTCAGTTCGATGGAGTCCTCATCAGGATCAAGTTTTTGTCGTTCATGTATAACTTCCAGTTCTCGATAGAGGTCGGTCACAAACGGACAGAGCTTGACAATCTGTTCAAGATTTTTGGATCGAAGTGCACTGTTTAGAATTCGACACAAGCCTGAATCACCTCGATACCATTTTACGGCAGATTGGGAAGAATAGAGAGTAGGAAAAGATTCAGAGTCTTTAAAATGATCTCCATACAAGTAGTAACACAGTTCTTGGCGCATGGATTCTATCGATTGGTTATTTGATGATGTCCGAAACAGAAGATCGAGTAAAAACAAATGTAATAGTGCTAGCCCGACAATACTGTGATATCTTTCGACTAGTCGATGTTTTGGATGGTGTTCATAATGGTGTTTTCTGTCATTTTTTGTATTTGGATCCATCGGTTCAACCATTAACACACTAATCTAAAAAATGGCATTAACGTAAGCTAAACCTTTGAGATTTCGTGAAATTTTACATTATACAATTAAGTTTCGAATGAATTCGCGAAATCTCCTTTAGGTTACGTAATGAAAACAGTTTCATATAAAAATATTGAAAGTTTTCGTTATCGAAACAGTTTCGTATAAAACTTTGTCGGTGGTATCGTAGTCGAAAGGTTCCGTACTAGACTGTCTCCTTTTTCCTGTCATTAATGATACGAAGAAATTTTCACGAATCAGAAGGCCCAGTAATCTAAATTGTTCCGTCTGTTTATCTATTTTTCATAAATTTCGAAATTCAGTTTAGATATTGATCATTATATTTCGGACCCATACGTTCACAAAGCGGCTTTTTTCAGATAAAATACATGCGTTGATCAACAAGGTAACAACTTTTAATACTTCACTTGAGAAAGTATAGTCTTTATTCGTACAACATTTTTCTTTGTACAATTTCATTAGCTGCTACACCTATAAGTTCTACTACACTTTTTTCGATGAACATCATTTTAAAAAAATGATGATTCAAATCATAGGCTTTTTCGTACAATAAAACGATTATCTGATAAAACAAATCTTGATTATTGGTATAATCTGTTGCGTGTTATCTTATCTATCTGGATACCACGTTAGTTTAAAAGCTTAATTGTACTTTAACACAATAGTTGTTGAAACAAGGAATAATCAATAACTCTCAATAACAGCCTATGTACAAAACCCTTTTATTGTTAGAATGAAAAATAGTGCTCTACGAAACCTTGTTTGTACGAAACCAAAAAGAGTTTCAAATTCGTTGCAAACATCGAAAACGTTTTTTATTTTTGTATAACCCCGCTTTTATTTTTAGTGCATGATAACTCACCCCCCGATGTCCAAAGCCTTGATGCCACCGATGACAACGCTGATCGACTTGATGATAGAAATGAGATAGATCCGGAGGCATTTTATAACGTATATGGCTTCTAAGAGAATTCTCTCGACATTGAGCAAGCACTAAAATAAGCATCGATATGTGCAAAAATCGATAATATTTGAAATATAAGATTAAATTGCACACACTCGTTTATAATAGAATGTAGTTTTTTTCATTAGTTACTTCTAGATTTTTTTTTACACACCCATCAAAATTGAAGTTGTCATGGCCTGGTAGATTACATGAGGCTACTCCTATTTATGACTTATTTTAAATCATCGAAACGCTATATTGTCTACGACTCTTTCAGTTCCTTTAATCTCTTTGCTCCTTACATTCTTTTATGCCATCTAATCCTCTAACCCCGTTTACTCCTTTCAAACCGTTTAGTCGCTTTACTTCTCCTTTTTAATCCCTTTACTTCTACTACTCTTTTTACTTCTTCTAGTCATTTCGCTGTTTTAACTTGACGACTGGATGTGGGTGCAGATATGGACGAGGGTGTTCTAGTGTTCAGATCTCACTTACACCCTGAAAGAGGCCTAAGAGAGTATTAGGAGTAATGGGACTTGAAGGAATTTGATACTTATTGAATTTATTAGATCGGGATAACTGTAGTTTTTCATGGGCCGTCTTTTTGTAAGATCAATGAAACACGTACTGCTAGATAGATATGAGTGAGAATGAATGAGTAGACCAGTATTTCTTAGAATTGTATTAATTTATGTAACCAGTCTTTGACATTGGTATGCAGCTATCCTCACATCTCTAAATAGCATTTCCAAAACTCTCAGAATAGCGTGTTGAAACTTAGATTGAACTATGAAATCTCAGTTAATATTCAACGAGCATTGAAACAAACACCATCTTGAGGGTGTAGATGTAGGTATTAATGTGGGTACGTGTGAGTACTGCGTTCTCCCCTTACACCCCCCTCATACTCTCACGATGTTGTCGATATTCACTTCTTAGAACAGTGTTCAATTGACGATACATACCATCTTTCGGTTGTTTACAGTTACCAGATAATGTCGAATCGTATCTTGGAATCTGAAAAATTATATGTTTCGCTGGTTGCACAGCTTCTTCAAGTGAGACGAGTGGTTTGCGTCTAAAAATAAGTGTGGATGGCGGACGTCGTTGTGGTTCTGAAGTAGGGAACAGCAAAATCACTTTTTTTCGGTCCCGGTCTTGATAAAGGCTTAAGCGGAATTCCGGTGTTGTCATCATCTATGCAAAAAAACAATATGACATTCATGAAAATTCTCGCTTTTTCGATTGTAAATTCAATCTATACGGTTTTTCTTGAACTATAAAATAACACATTTGTCAATTTTTAATTAAAGAAAAAAAAGAAATAAGAAAATATCTAGTCTCATACTTGATAAAAACACTAAGGAATTAGCTGACAATTTTAGTCTTGGTCCCGATCCCGGCCCCGGTCCCAGTCTCGGTCCCGCGAGACTGGGACCATTTTGCAGTTTCCTAGTCGGAAAGGGCCATTTTAATTTTACTATTAATACAATATAGTGTTTTTTATAGGAATCGTGAGAAGAAGAATATAAAAAGGAAAAATAAGAGTTCATTTTTTTGTTTCTTCACTGCTCTTACATGATAAAAAAGAACGCACGACCTTTAAATAAACATATGACAGATAAAATTTCTTACACTAAGAAGAGTGGATATATATATGTGTGGGTGAGTGTGGGCAAACGGTCAAGCTAAAGCAACAACGCATTCAGACTCACATCCTCAAGATATACATGTAAAGGAAACCTATATAGAAAAAGGGCAATGTGTACATATTCGAAGAGAAGCCAACAGAGAACAATAACAGTCATTCCTGTGTTGCTTTCATCTTAAATATACTACTTCAAAAACATACTCATTTTACCTTCAAATACCAGAATGTAACAAAGATAAAACTATCAGCGACCCGGATTTTTTAACACCTTCAGAAATCAGTCAGGACACATTAAACCATATAAAACACAGACATTCTCAATATCAATCATGCGGATTGGTTCTATTATTTTTTCATCAAAACTTAAATATTCTTGCGAGACCTGACCATTTCCGAGATTTTCCTTGGAAGACCTTATATAAATATCACCTGATCAATTCGATATACTTTCTTCCAAAAGTGGACAGCATCCTATAAGACAGCATATTCACATTACGCATCAAGCGTACATATACGTCTTTATATTCCCCCAAATTTCTTATGCTTGCTACTAAATTCTTTATTTCTCGACTTTGTTAAAGGTGTGATTGTATATGTAAGCGAAGAGCATATTTACACGCACATCCACACTGACACTCATCCTCAACATATATCCGCTCACGTAAAAAGAATTTGTTAGTATTGAGTTCGAGCTAGCTCATACGAGTCTTTGAGCTGTAAGTTGCTATGTATTTAGTTGAATAAAGTTTAGCTGATTTTCTTCTTACTTTTTAATAGTAACTATAAAGAAACTAATCAGAAAAAAATGATCTTGTCTAATAGAATTCCACAAGAGTGAAAGATAAAAATTGTTGATATATTATTACAATTTGATCTTCGCACAAATAACACAAAATATTAGTATCCGATCTTCTATATGCCTTATTTCTTTTAAATCTTTCAATTATATATTTAAAATCTATGTATGACTAATAAAGTAATTTATTTGAGTTCTTTCAAATGATTTCAGTATATAAAACTTACCAGAATGAAATTGCTCAGATGAAATGATTTGAAAAAATCTGAATAGTTCGTAAATTATGCATGGTATTATATATGTGTGATTGTCTGTTCTCTTCGTTTATTTTGTTTTATAAAATAACAACAATTGTAACTTTTTTCCTTTTTTCCAACAACGCATTTTATTATGAAAGAATGTACACATTTAAAAGAAGACATTCAAGATCTAAAACAAACAAAAGATGTTATTGCAGAGAAAGAGAAAGGGAATACATATGAAATCAAATAGATTTGAATGCTGTGCAATTAGTCATTGTTGACACAAAACTGTATTCTTCTTAATGGAAGAAAAATATGTCTTGGAAAAACAACAAAATGTGATAAAATCGAAGTAATTGTGTTGTTTGTTTAAGTGTATTTTGTCCACAGCCAGATCGCCGAAAAATTTTAGTTGGCAGAATATTTTGCCGTGTGTGTGTGAGAGTGGGATATGGGTGTGAATGTAGATGTGGTTGTGAAAATAATGGGGATGTATGAGTAAGCGAAAGATACTCACCCATCTTCAAATAAATTTGTGTTGAACAAAGTGTTTTTAATGAAATTATATTTCATTTTAGAAAAGTCTTTTAACGTCTTTTATTTTACGCTGAAGGTGTGGGTGGGTGTGAATGTGGGTGTTGCTTTTATGTCTTTATCTTTATCCACACGCAGACACCCACATCCACACACACACCCACCCACCCACCCACACCCTAGCCACACTTGCACTACACCCATACCCACACCCACACGCATCCACACCCACACCCTATTGCGCTAAAGAAATAATTTTCAAGAGATGGTTCTATGCGTCAGCAGTCGATTTAAGCTATCGATACTTGGCTGTGGAAATATGATGCTGAGTATTATGAGGTTTATTAATTAATAATAAAAATTAATTAATTATGTTGGGTAGGTGTGGGGTATAGATAAAGACATAATGGTAACACACAGATCCACACCCACACCCACACCCACACCCACACCCACACCTACACCCTCGAGCTAAGGGAGTCCTCGGATGAGCGTTACTTGTTTATTAAGTAACCAATTAAATTAATTTTTCAAATAGTATTACGCTTTTGATTAAAGAAAACCTTTTTCAAATAAATTACTTATATTTAAAATTAAGATTAATTTCATTTTCTTCTTAAATTATTAAAATTTTCCAAATAAAAATTAAATCGATTTTTTTCGCTTTTTTAAATTAGTAAAATGATCAAAATTTAAAAGAAATTTATTTTCTAATAATCAATCAACTTTTAAATATTTTCTTCAATATTTTTATATTTGTAAAAACTTGAATAAATTTTCGACAAATTAATCAATTAACAATTTTTTCATAAAATCATTACTTTTTTGTTTTTTAAAAGATTTATTCTAGTATTAAATTCAAATCTAAATCAATATCTAAAAATTAATAGAATTTTTATATTTTAATGAGAAAATTATCTTATTTTATTTTTAAATTGTTGAATAAAATGAAGTTAAGTTAATCTCTTTAGTTTAGAATTTTCAAATAAAAAAAATGATTTTCATTTCAAAACATTTTCCTAAATTAAACTTTTATGAAAAAAATTTGAAGAAATAAAGAAATTGTTTGAAATTAATTTTGTTCATTAGAAATTATATTTAACAAAAAAAAAATTTTACTTTATTAAAACAATTCCGAATACAAGTTTTTCTTCTTATTTTCGCCCTTTCCTTTTACTTAAAAGTAATGAAAAAGATTTGAATGAAAAGAAAACGTTTTATTTTAGAACAAATTCAAACAGAAAAGAATCAATACAAACCATTTGGAATTACTGTTCTTGGAGGAAATGGTCAAGGACATGAATTAAATCAACTCTCTTATGCTGAAGGAATCTGTATTGATAATAATAAATCAGTTTATATTGCTGATTATTGGAATGATCTTATTGTTCAATGGAAATTGAACTCAAATACTGGTCAAATTACTGCAGGTGAAAATGCAAGTGGAGATCAAAATAATCAATTGAATTGTCCAATGGATGTAATTTTTGATAAAGTAAATAATTCTTTTATTATTTCTGATGAGGGAAACAAACGAGTAACTCGATATTTTGATCAAAATCAAATAAATCTACAAATTCTTATTCAAATATTTATTGTGATGGTCTGACAATCGATAAAAATGGATCGATTTATGTTTCTGATTATGAGAATCATGAAGTAAGACGACGGAAATAAGGAGACGAAAAAGGTGAATTAGTTGCAGGTGGAAATGGTGAAGGAAATAGTCTCAGACAATTGTCTCATCCTCAAGGAGTGATTGTTGATCATTTGGGTCAAATTTATGTGGCAGATCGGGGTAATCATCGAGTAATGCGTTCGCGTGAAGGAGATGAAGAAGGTGAAGGAAATCAATCAAATCAGTTAAATTCTCCCAAGGGTTTATCGTTTGATAATGAAGAAAACCTTTATGTTGTTGACGGTTCCAATCATCGAATCCAAAAATATGAAAAAATCTTAGATTAAAAATCTTTTTAATTTTAAAAACTAAAATAAATAAAATAATTGGCAGACAATTTTTCTTAAATGAATGAAATTAAAAGAATTCCGAAGAAGATTCAATTATAAAAAAGTTAATTTTTATAGAAAAATAAAATAAAATATTTTTCAAATTGAGAAAAATATTAAAAGTAATAAAAAAGAACTTGTAAATAAAAACAAATTGTTTTTTGATTCGATTTATTTTTGTTATTTTATGATTTATTGAGGGATAGGAAGGAGAGAAGAAAAAAAATAAATGAATAAGAAGGATGTGAGTGTGGATGTAATAAAAGAGTACTCGCACCGTCAAGAAACCAAGCAGTCTTGATGAGTTAGAATGCAATATGTTTCGTTGGTTGCTGCTTATTTAACGCAAATGTTATAGTTAATTAGTTTCGTAAATATGTCTATGTT
Source organism: Adineta steineri (assembly GCA_905250115.1). NCBI lineage: Eukaryota > Metazoa > Rotifera > Eurotatoria > Adinetida > Adinetidae > Adineta > Adineta steineri. The sequence continues at coordinate 2,396 of CAJNOI010002056.1, read as the reverse complement.
GGAAGAAACCATGCAATCTTAATGAGTCGGAATGAAATATGTTTCGCTGGTTGCTGTCTGTTTGACGCAAATAGTACAGTTGATTGATTTCGAAAATATGTGTATGTTGGAAGAAACCAAGTTGCTTTTATCAATTATAAATATGGAACGAAATCAGCTACAAAAGCATAAAGTAAACTCGTATATCACATAACTGTATTACATAGTACACAAGTAAGTTTAGTTTTCATTTTTAATTCGACCACAGTGTTTAGATTTAAATTTGTACTCAGGAGTGTTGATATATCGACTTCACTAGGGTATGGATGTGGGTATATGATGCATATACTACTAATACCCACACACACACTCTCTTTAGTTTTCGCGAGAGCTTCTAATTAGACTTTATAGCTGTTCTCACATTTTTGATACGGAAATTTGACAAAACTACAAAGTGGTTTTCAGAGTTTCTAAGGATTGTTCGAAAACGTTTTTGAGGTTTCGACATTGATAAACAGGAGTATAATACATTTTTAAATATCATACCTTGCAATTGTGAAGTTTTCATTATGAATAAAACAAAGAAAAGTGTTCAAGAAATTCTTAGAAAGTTTGTAGAGTAAAGGAAATTAGGGTGAGTGAGGGATTGATAATGTTGATTATAATTTATACACCCTAAACATTTTGCGTCATAGAAAAATAAATAATTGCCTATATAAATCATTGTTTTTCTCTGTATTCATACAAATAATAACAGTTATTTATAAGTTTAGATTTACGAATAATTTGTGAATCACATTAATATGGATGCACACAAATTGGAGAGAACCGTTTCTTCCACATCAAGTTCAAGAGCGACGAACATCACTTGTACAACAACAGTGCCATTAACACGTCAATGCACGGTCCAAAATTATTCGTTAGTTTGGGTCGATGAAAGCATCAATGAAACCAACAAGGCCTGTCAAAATACGTTGGCACAACTCCGAGCTGTGGTCAACGATGTTACTATGTGCACTCAATCTAATGAGTGTATCGCGTTTCTCAATAAATACAGTGATGAGAAAGCTTTCGTGATTACATCAGAATCTGTTGGTCAACATTTGGTTCCTGAAATCCATGACATGCCAAAATTAGATGCCATTTACATACTTTGCGACAGCATATCTGATCATCAGCAATGGACTAAGGATTGGAAAAAGATCAAGGGTGTTCATAACAATATCAAGGATATATATGACGCTTTAAAGGGCGGTGTCAAACAAGTCAATCAGGATTCAATTAATATGAGTTTTGTCGCAGCAAATGAAACTTTGTCCAATGAAAATCTGAATCAATTGGAGCCTAACTACATGTACACACAAATATTCAAGGAAATTTTCCTTGAAATGGAGCATGACCACAAACAAGCCATCAATACCTTAACCATGTACTGGAGTAACCTCTATTCGGACAACATGATTCAACTGAATACTATTGATGAATTTAAACGTAATTATCATCCAGAAAAAGCAATTTGGTGGTATACACGTGAGTGCTTCATTTATGAATTGCTCAATCAAGCACTTCGGACATTAGATGCAGATACAATAATCAATATGGGATTTTTTATTCATGACCTTCATCAACAAATAAATCAATTATATCAACGGCAACTTTCAAATTATTGTGGTAAGCCTTTTACAGTTTATCGAGGACAAGGTTTGCTAAAAACCAATTTCGACAAACTCAAAAACTCAAACGGTGGTCTCATGTCTTTTAACAATTTTTTATCCACTAGCAGGATACCAGGTGTTTCTCTCGTTTTCGCCGAGAGTGCCTCAGTAAAAACAAATATGATCGGAATACTTTTTATAATGACTATTGATCCTTGTGTTTCATCAACACCATTTGCCTCCATTCACGAGGTTAGTTGTTTTGAGACAGAAGAAGAAATTCTCTTCTCCATGCACACTGTATTTCGAGTAGGCACAATTAAACAAATAGGCAGTAATGATCGACTTTATAAGGTTGAACTTCAACTCACTGCTAATGATGACGAACAACTTCGACAACTGACAAAATGTATAAGTGGAGAGGCTCAAGGTGACACCGGGTGGGAACGATTAGGTAGTTTATTACTCAAAACAGGTCATTTCAATAAAGCTGAAGAACTCTATCAAGTACTTCTTGAACAGATATCGAGCGACCGCGACAAAGCACTTTATTATAATCAGCTTGGATATATCCAAGATCATCAATGTGATTATGAAAAGGCTATTGAGTATTACGAAAAAGCACTTCAAAACCAAGAAACAACTCTTCCTAAAAATCATCCTTCGTTCGCTACCTCCTACAACAACATTGGTACTGTGTATTATAACATGGGACAGTACTCGAAAGCACTTTCGTTTCAGGAAAAAGCACTTGGAACCTGG
>CAJNOI010002055.1:0-10898 GCA_905250115.1 Adineta steineri | reverse complement strand
CCATTACCTTGTGAAACTGAATTAATGCCTTCATTTCCACAACATCGAAATCAAAAATCAATTCCATCTAGTCAAAGTCGTCCAACAGTACCAGCTCGCTCATCTTCGTCATCAAATGAACCTAATTCTATTGTTAATGATAATCGTAAAAAACAAAATCAACCACCACTTCGTGTTGGTTGTACTGATGTAAAACGAATACGAAAATCTTAATAAAATATATCTGCAAATATCTCTAATTTTTTGTTTCTCCTTATTGTAAAAATTCCATCATTGTAGATGACAGCTCAGGGACAGAGAGGTCAATTTGCTAAATTATTTCGTGCAGCAGCATGTGCAAGTGTTGTTCTCGGTCCATATGTTTATACAATGGCTCAACCCGAGAAAACATTAAAATATCGATTTCAAAGAACAACAAATGAAAATGGAGAATTTATTAAAGTTGATTCATCTTATAATCGACTTGCAACTGAAGTAAATAAATTTTCTTTTGTTATTTTATTCATTAATTATTTTAATCATAGGTTGCTTATCGAATGCGAATACCTGAACAAATGCGTCGTTCACCTAATTTTGATATTCGTTCCAGTGTACATAGAGGAATTGATTTTGATCTTAATGGTCATTTTACACCATTATTTAATAGTATTGTTTATTTAATGATTCCCGAATGGGCTAATATAACATCAATTGATGATTTAAAAAAAGTTAAAATAAATATTAGTGGTCAAGTCATAGATTTTACCAATGTTGATCTATCAGGAATAGATCAGACGAAGTTAAATTTGAATTTAAATAAAAATGAAAAATTAAAAAATGAAATAAAAGAAACAGTTAAAACATTAAATGAATCAAAATCATGGTTTAATCGATGGTTTAGTAATACTCCAGCACCCAATCCAGCACCACCATCATCTTTGCCTTCACCAACATCAAATATACCAATGACACGTAAAATATTCTTATGTTTTAAAAAATGAAGACAAACTATATATATTTCATTTAGGCGACATGTTATTACTACAAAAATTAATTGAAACATTTTTTCTATCTGATGATGCGAAAAAATATATGATTGCTGATCAATTTGAAATTGCATCTAGTGCATGGCATATGATTCCATGGATGGTTGTTGCTAGTTCATTTTTTCTACCATTTACACTCTATACACGTCTTCGTTTACAATTTCAAACACGTTTCAAACGTTTTCTTTTCTTTCATTTTCTTCTTTTAAATGGTCTTCTATGTTTTTATTTGTCACCATTTGTTGGTCGTCTTCTTAATATGCAAATTAGTCGTACACGAGATTCATCAACCACAGCCTATGGTTTAGATATGCTTGAAGGTGGAATTGAATTTCTGGAAAAACAACTTGAAAGAAATCGTATTTTACGTGAATTATTACCTAATGGAAAAGATCTTTTTGATCAAGATGGTGAACGAACTAAAACACGTGTTAGAATACCAAATAGTGGTGGTTTATCATTTCCAATATATCATTGGAATCCACTATTGGGCTATCGACTTAAACGATTACAAACTAAAATGGACCAATTAATGACTCTATCTGATGTTGAAGCACGAAAAACAATATTTAAACCAATGCCAGGCACAAATTTTGTAGATAGTCCTACGACTATAAGATAAAAATTGTTATTTCAATATTTTCTTTTTTTTTCATTATGTGAAAAACAATAAATAAAGAGATTTCAAGCATCAAAAGAAAATGTGCGTTGTATATACCTTGTTGAAGAATGAAAAAAAGCATAAACATCGATGCACTCTCCGAAATGTGAGTGACGCATCAGACGACTATTAAAAATAAGAAATAGATATTATTATATATATATTTTGAGGAGAAAAAGAAAAAAAAATATTGCAGTAATAGACGTGGCTTGTATAGACGATCACATTAAATAAACGATCATAACTACGTACTAATTGACTTGATTTTTTTCAAAGTAAGGAGATATTTTTCTCTAACTAAATGCTAGTTACAGATAGAATAATAAAAATAATAAATTAATCTGACTACGTCGATTTTTTTTATCTATTTTACTCAATCAACTACAGTATTAGATATACGTATTAAATAAACGATGACTGGAAGGTGTAGACATGATATTTTGATAAACAAAAAATTTCCCTTTTGCTGACGTATAATATCTACCTGAATAACAACAGAAAATATCCCAGTCATCTTTCATTTTTTTAACACGAGTTTGAATTTCAAAAAACCCGAACCGTGCCTTTCTTTGATGTGACTTGAGTACGAGACTAGATTTTTTATTGAGATTTTTATCAATTCTGTATGTTTTTACTTCATTTAGATCTCGAAATACAAATTCCACACCAATTAATTAAGTTAAATTTTCACAATGACTCAACCAAATCAACAACTTCGAATAATTGCACAACCCAAGGCACTCTATCGTGAGCGATATGACAGTGAACAATATAGAACTGGTAATCCAGTTCAACGTTATCTTCGTGCTGAAGATAATCATTTGGATCTCAAATATCCAACTATAGAGGTGAAAAAATGTAACAAAAAATTGTTCGGAAGCGTTATTTAACTGTAACTTTTCTCATTCATATTTCGAAACAAATGTGTACTGCTAAAACACAGAAAAATATATTCTCGTTTTTTCTTAATTAGATATTAAGAGAATGGCGTGATGCTACTCAACCACAATACATTCGCGTAGCTTCTGTTACTGTGCCAAATGATAAGGAACCTATCGTGTGTGTGCATCCATATCCAATTGGTACCGATGATCCTAGCGTTAAGACAGATCCTGCTAACAATGCCCTATACTTTCCGATCACAAACGCCGATTTTCAGAGCGGTCGAAAAAGGTACTAAAAAACGTCGCAAGTACTTCATTGTTTTGCTATTTTCATTTGCTCTTCAGTTTCCACCTTACGCGCAAAAAACTGCTACAAAGTGTACTCAAATCACACAACCATTTGCGCATTGTCGGCTCCGGTAAAAAAATAATAATAACAACAACAAAACTATGTTTTCTTCTCATTTGAAAGACCAAAGACATGTTCTTGGTATCGTGAATAAATGCCGCGGCAAACAACTAATTGAAACGTATAAATTATGGAAATCGCAACTTGTTTTTTCTCGAGTCGAATACATCGACAATGAAGAATTCAATCTACTCACTGGCTCTTCTGTATCATCTCAGGTGATATCCGATGGAACCAATCAGCAACATAGTAAGTGTGTAAAAAACGAAGATACTGCTGCTCCAGTCGTGACAGAAAGCGATCATGATGAAAAATGGGGCATATGTGCACCAGAAAAGGGTAACTGGACAGGTGGCGATACGATTTTAATAGTGCTTAATAAATTGGATCAAAGAAGTCGTAATTTCTATTTTCATTTTTGTTTAATATTTCTTCTGTTTTTTTTCGAAGGATTTTCTATATATTTCGATTATGTGGAATTGAATCAGAAAAAGAATATTCAATACGAACTGGTTGATATGAAGACGATTGTCTTTCAGACACCGGCATGTCTGATAGACCCAAATGGACAAGATCGAGTGGTTTTAATCGTTGTTGAACAGGATGAAAAGGTCATTGCAAAATTCAGTTTTCTCTATATGACACGTAAGTTTACTACTTGTATTCGAACTAAACTCATTGTTCTTGTCTAGCAAACATCCTGCCGGCAACGAACAAGTGCTCGAGCTGTCAATCACCGACGTCACCTGATTTCGTCTGTTCTACGAAAAGCAACAAACGATTTCGTTCGAATTTCGATGATTTGCTCGCGGACTAGCTGTCTAATACGAGTTATAATAGTATTCAAGAGACACTTTATTGTAATAAAATATATGTATTATTTTAACGAATGGACGAATCAAAAGTTTCTGGACAAAATGTTCGTTGATTTTTGGCTTGAGGGTGTGGGTATGAATCTTCGATATATGTGGCACTCACCTACACTCTCAACAAGACTTTACTAATGATAGATAACTACATTCAAAATATTCAAAAATACCTAAAAAAAATCAGGAAACAATTTTTGTCATGTTTTTTTATTTGAAAAATTCGTTTCAGTTTATTAATTGAATATTACTAATGCTCAAGGACGATCAGAATGATATGATGCAGAGCATAAGAAGAATAGTAAAATTATTAATCATTGCAATATATTAGTATCTCTATATTATTGAATGTTTCAGACATATAAATAGTATTTGATGATAAAGCATTATCTAAATAAAACAAAAATTAATTTACTAGTAATTAAATAGAAATGCATACAGATAACTTGTACGAATTATGAATAATGTATTTATCTGGGCAATCTTCATTTCACACATAAGCTTTGTTTATATAATCAAATTGATGAAAATAGGATAAATCCATATGATCACTAAAAGCTTTGTTAATTTTAATAGATACAGTTTGATATTGAGTACCATACATTGTAATTATAGCAACACACTCATAAATGTCATACATCTCTAAATATTTTATCAAAACAAATCACATGAGTCACCATAAAATTATTCATAAAAATAATAACGATTCATTCAACTACGATAATCTAACCATAAACCTTTGAAAGTTCATTTACAAAGCATGAAATTTTTTTTATAATCTCTTTTATTTCATATAAAATAGTTTCAATTTCAATCTGAAAAATTTCAAACGAAAAAGAAAACAAAATAAATAACATAAAAAATAAATTATTTAACTAAATATCATATCTTGATTTTTATCAAGATTAATAATTTCTCCTTTTTCTTTTTATTGTTCAGAAAGTGCATGTGTTCTTTCTTGTCATTGTTTTATATGTGGTGAAAATTTTTTAATTAATTCTTGATGCTCTTTATTGGAATTTTGCTCAGTCGAGTATGATAATGATGGTAATTGTTCAATAATATTATTTGTAAGTATTTGTCGACGTACAGGCTCTTCGATATCATTGCGAACATCACGTTCAATATAAAATCCATTTTTTTTAATTCTTCATTATGATAAAAATGATGATGATTCGTTTTTATTATATCATTTCGATTACTTATTAATGCTAAACATATAGCACAAGCTTCCTGTGGAAGTTCATAAACAGATAATTTCGAACGTATGGATTCGATACATTCATAAAGTACACAAGAACCAATATTTGATTCAAGACAAGAATATATTAAAGAATTTAATTCATTGATTTGTTCATCTGTTAAACCACGAAGATGACAAAGAGTTATTTTTGATGAATTTAAATCTGGATATATCGATGGAAGTTCTACAATGAGTGTTATATATAATAAACGTTTATCACGATCTAAATTATTTTCATCTCCATTAGGATAGACTGTTATATTCAAAGAAAATGGATGTTCTTAATTTATAATTAAATCATCCAAATAGATAGATTTTAATACATTTAATTCTTCATCCGTATGTTCTTGAGTAGCAATCTAAAATATATTTATGTCATATACATATTCCTCTTCATCCATATTGTTATCATCATGATTGAAGTTATTTTAAATGAGCAATGAGACGAATAGCGCTAGTAGTATTCAATTAAATATGTTTATAATAAAGCAAATAATTTTTTATCCAATGAATATCATTATGATATTGTTTACTAATCTATCCTTTTATGTAATTAATCGATTCGGATATTATTGTAATACAAATAAACTCTGTAAACATTGTTAGAATATTTATCAAGTACTCTATACTATAATTATGATGATCAATATTGAATAAAACATTTAATTAGAACTTTAAAATAGAAATCTAGAATATTATTATAATATAAAGGCTTGGAATAGGAAAAAGCAGATAAGAATATGATATTATTTTTTACTTATGTTTTTGTATAGAGTCACACGATGTAGTATTTTTATTGATTAATCCTTTGGATATTTTAAAGCGTTAGTTGTTTTAGAACATGACATAAACAAGAATATTTCTATTGCGTTCTCTTACCGATAGTAAAGCATTCTAGAATTTTGTTGTAATCTTTGCATTCAAAAGACATAGTATCGATAAGAACATTATTAACTGATCTTCTATCAAACTTTTAGCAATTATCTTAGATTTTTTTTCGCATATTGAACAGTTTTTTTTACATGTCTAGTTTTTTAACACACGTCGTTCGACGTCAAGCATGAATAATGATACCTCGTCGTCATGAAATTGCACTCTATATTTCTGGTTTTCAAAGAATTTACTATAATTATTTTTTTTAATATTTAGATCATTTGTTCAGATGTTTGCAGGCTTACATACTGCAACATAAACTGATTTTTTATGGACAATATTTTTAGAGGATCAGTTCTTATTCTTGTTTGTCCTTCATTCCTCATCGTTCAGTTTCATATGATCAACATGAATCTCCTACTGTACCACATCATCATGTAATATACTTATTGCTGGTGGTGGAATTATTGATCAATCAGTTGCATATCATTTAAGTGAATTAAATGTTAAAAATATTGTACTCATCGAAAAAGCAAAGTAATAAATATATTTTATATTTCATTGAGTCTATTTGTATTGAAATAGATTAGCATCGGGTTCAACATGGCAAAGTTCTGATTAAGTATCTCATTTACAAAATATTCAAGAGAATTATATGAACGAGTATATAAAGAAGGAGATGATATTGGTAATATTGAAATTTTTTCTTTTATATTATGATTTATATTCAATAGGTTTCATTGAAAAAGGGAAGTTTATGGGTAGCTCAAACATCTGACCATCTCCATACACTTAAACGTCAATATTCCACTACAAAAGCATTAGGAATCGATTGTGAAATATTAACTCATGAAAAACTAAGAGAAAAAGTACCAATTATTGATCCGCATGAAATTTGGATATGAAATAGATTTCTATAATATATATGTTTTATTTAATGATATGTATCTAAAGGGTGGTCTTTGGTTACCGAATGATTTTATGGCTGATCCCGTACCATTAGCTTTAACATTTGCTTAAGAAAGTCTTACAGAAAAACAACGTACTGGACAATCTGATCGTGCATCTGGTGCTGTAACATCAAAAGGTCATATTAAATGTAATGTATTCTATTTGTATATGAAAATAATTAACTATTTATTTATATTTTAAGTGGGCACGCGAACTTGGATTTCAAACTTCACCAAGTGTACGAATTCCTACTCAAGCATGTGGTAATTTATAAATTAAATTCTATTTTGAAAATTATTATATAGAATATATATGTTTAAAAATTAAATCAATGGCAAATTTTCCAACGGTTCATAATTCTGAAGAATCTATTTTTTCAGATAGTGCTCCAGATACATTTCATTTTTCACTTCTACCCGATAATTGAGATGATTTTCGTAGGTTATCATCATTGTATTCATCATATATTTATAATTATTGCCTAGATTGGACATTAAGTAATACTATCATCAAACGATTTCCTCTTCTACCTGAAAGTGAATGTGAACCATTAATTAGTGATGCTGATAGTTTTACACCGGATGGTCGATTAATAATGAATCAATCAGCTGAAGTTAGTTATTTATTCAATGAATAGAAATATTTTATAAAATAAAGAAATGTTTAGATTGATAACTATTTCGTTGCGTCCGGTTCTAATAGACATGGTACAGCGCTTGTCGGTGGTGTTGGAACATATATAGCTGAATTAATACATAATGGAAAGACAAATTTAAGTATATGGCCTGTTGATATACGATGTTCTATACGTTTACATACAATTAAACGATTTCTTCAAGATTGTTTACGAGAAATATCAGGTAAAACTTTAGATATTTCCTTGTTTTTTTTGGTTTTATTATATTAGTTTATAACAGGAAAACAATATTGATTGAAGTATCCAACTTACGGCGAAGTACTTGGTTACGAACGTCCACTATTTTTTAAACCAGATGAAGCAGGAAAAAGTATTTTGAAACTAAAAGAAAATGTTTTTTTATTTCTTTTTTTTGTAATACAGAAGATTTTGAAGACTTAAGTAAACAAGGTATATTTGGTAAAGCACGATGATTTCATAAAGTTAAAAAAGAATATAATGCATGTCGAAAAGGTGTAGATGTTATTGATATGACATCATTTACAAAATATGAATTAAAATCAGCAAATCGAAGTGTTGTGGATTTTCTTCAAGTGCTTTGTGCACATAATATTAGTAAGCCAATTAGTACTGTTGCGCATATAGAAATATTACATGAACAAGATGGTTATGAAAATGATTGTTCTATTATATATCTAGGAGAATATCAGTAAGATGCGATGTTTTTTTATATAAATATAACATTTTTATTCTCTTATTAGTTTTCTTTTGGTGACTCCAACTTCGCAATCAACTCGCACTGTGAAATGGCTTAAAACACATGTACCAGAAGAAAATTCTATTTTTCTGCCTAATGTAACTTCACCTTATACAGCATTGAATGTAATTGGATCAAAAGCCAAATATTTACTATCTGAATTAAGTGATAAAAATTTTAATGATTTTGCAAGAATGACTTGTCAAGTAAGTCAAATGTTAAGAATGAATCGACTAATGATAATGAAAAAAAAGAATAGGAATAGTAAATGAGTGATAACTAATGCTACTGTTGATATGCTTTATATTCCATCAGAAGCGAAATATATTTTATACTTGTTGCTGATTATTTTTCTTTTCTAGTTTGTTTTATGTGTATACGATATGTTAATGAAACAAGGTAAAGTTTATGGAATAATCAATGCTGGGTAATATTAATAACTTTGATAAATTCCTATTTATGTATATTAATTTAGATACTTTACTCAACGAACTTTTCGAATTGAACGTATTTACCTATCTTGGAGACATGATATCGATAAGAAAACAACACCATTTCATTTAAATCGACAATATCATATGTCATTTGATGTAAAAATAAAATCTAACAACAAGATGGTGTATAAAAAAGATTTGTTCAATTTCTTCTTGAAAATTATAATCTTGGTTCAGATCCATGGTTATTGAACTGTTATATAAATGATATAATTATACAATTTTATTATAGGCCTTGGAGTGGTGAACCTATTTATCGTAATGGTGAATTTTGTGGATTTGTTACTTCTGCAGCATTTGACTTTACACTTGGAAAACAAGTATAGAATATGAAAAAAATAATCTGTCATTTTTATATATATATATATTTTTTTATAGGTCTGTTTAGGATTTGTTCGTGCACCTTCTTCAGAAAAAATCACCATCAATTATATTCGTGTAGCTACATATGAAATTGATATAACAACTCAATGATTTAAAGCACGTCCTAACGTCTATCAACCAACTAAAATGGGTGCTACAGTTCTACTCTATACAAATTAATTTTTAAATAATGTATATATCTCTTCAAATCTCAACGAACAGTCAAAATGTATCAATACTTTAAAAACTCTATTTTTTATTTTTCTCATTAAAAAAATTTGTAGGAAGTGTGTTTTTAATATATATCCTACTATTGAATAAATATGAATCTTTGTGGATTATCTTTTTTAAACATATAGAATGCAAAATTATTGAGGACGTGAGAGTGTGAAATGCGTTAAGATGTTGACATGCCAGCTACACCCTTCTATATCAGATACATTTTTTTGTTTCATTTATGATAATATATGATACAAAAAGAGGCAAATATGTGCGTTTGCTTGTTTGTTATGCAGCCACACATCATTACGTTTTACTTTTCTAGTATGTTAATAAAATATGAAGTATTCTGACGTTACATAGATTTTTACTCATTGATTTTGAGTATTATATTTTTATCAATCTTTAAAAATCAAACTCATGTAATAAAATCTACTCCAAATATTCAATTCTATTCCGTTACACTAATTACATACAGCTGTCTCTGACTTTACTCATCAGCCGAAATCAATTAGAAAATCAAGTTATAAGTCTATATAAGTTAATATTATAATACTTGATAACTAATACAAAAAAATATTGTCACACTTCTTCATAGCTAATATAACTTTGTAAAAAATGCAGCTACTCTTCTATGAAAATATTTCTGTGTATGATAACGTACGCCCTCTACATCTTACAGTTATTATTCGTTATTCAAAAACGCCTTTCAACTAAAAACTTGCATCCTCTACAAGTTGTAGCAATCAATTTCAATTTACCCCAAAATAGAATAAAATCTCATTTAATACTGATAAAAATTAAATTTCACTGTAGAGTCACATTTATCAAATTTTTATAAAAAATAATTATAAAACTGAAAATATTTATTCAAAAATTACACACAACTTAATTTCACGGTCAATAAAATAATTGAACTCAATTTATCTATTTAAACTTCATCTTTTTTAAGTTCGCAAAAGTGAAGTAGACAAGTGGCAAATTCTCATTGGTAAGTGCATAATTACAATTATTAAGTACGAAATCCTATTGTTAAGTGGTGCGTCACCAAAGGTAAAGTGCAAAATTACAATTATTAAGTAAAAATATCCGATTTATGAGTAAAAATCCTATGGTTAAGTGGTGAGTCACCGAAGGTAAAATGCAGCATTACGATTATTAAGTAAAAATATCCGATTTATGAGTAAAAAATCCCTTTGTTTACTGGGCAAAGTGCAAAAATATGATTTTTAAGTAAAAATATCTGATTATTAAGTACGAAATCCACTCGCTATCGGTGGGATATAAAAGGACGCGCGCATCGATTTAAAAACATACCAATTTCATCTTGTGCATATTTACACAATACTCTCTTCTCAACGTCCAACTACACTTAACAACTATGCAGGTTAGTCAACAACTTTTTTCAATCGTATTCTTGGTTTTGGTTGTAATGAGTTACATGGCGATGGCACATGAAAAAGTAGTCCAAGGTTCAAACAGCAAACGCATGCTTCAACATCTGATCAACAAGCGT
>CAJNOI010002054.1:0-10902 GCA_905250115.1 Adineta steineri | reverse complement strand
AAAAAAAGGTGAATATATATCGATAATATAATACCACTCAAATAAAAATCAACATCAAGAGAAAGTTACTTTTGTTACAATAAACTTCTTGTATTGTTGATGTACATCCTTTGTTTTTACAGGAACTCCAATAACAACAACTACAACAACTACAACAACAACAACACATACTTTTATCATTATTAAAGTATTGCCTCGATCATCTGCAGCAATGGCAATGCCATATTTAGCTTGGAATCTTGTCGCAATGTGTTGTGGCATTATTATCACCATGATTATTTGAAACAATTAATATAAACTTGATAAAACTAACATAATATATTCGACTAACAAAAATTAGATAGTGTTCTTTATACTAACCAAATTATAATATAATATCGGATGAAATTATTGAAAGTCCGTATCAATAAGATAAGAGATATTCGTAATATTTGTATTCATTCATACAGAAAATATGATGTTCGATTCAACCAGTTGAATTCAATATTTCAATCTAGCCTTTACGTTTTTGTGTACTCAAAAAGTGAGTACACTACTAGAATCGGTCAGTGTGTTCGTCCGTCCGTTTACATGGTAACTTTCGAAAGAAGAGATAGATTTAGATGAAACTTTCTACATAATTCAGTGTCATCAACATCTCGATCGAGTTGAGCCTAATTGGACGAGCCATTCTCGAATTATTGCAAAAATACTGGTATTTTCCAATGATTTTTTTCATGTACACTTTTTGTAGTATACATAACTCTCGGATAAAATCCGAAGTTTCCACATTTATTTATATTATTAAATTAACAATTTCATTCAAAACTAAAATTAAATCATATTCATTAATATTTAATGCTGAAATTGAAAATTTTAATTCAGTATGATTATATTGATCATTAATATCATTCAAAGTATTTTTCAAATGTTTAGAGAAAAGTTTTCATTGACAAATCATTTCATTTTATTTAAATAAAATATTTTTGAATGACAATCATTTTGATTGAAGATCTCAAATATCAATATACTGGAGAGAAAAAAACGATATTAGCATATTTAAAGTAACAGTGTTACTCTAGCGTTCTCATCTAGCGGTTATCAATAAAAGTCCTTCATTCTTACAACTCACAATTTTTAATGTTTGTCTTGCGATAATATTTCAAAACTTATCCTTTCATTATATAATCTACAGTATTAAATGATGAAATAGACTACAAATCTTCGTATGAAAAAATTCAATAATTTGTTTTATAGATTAAATAAAAGGAAATGTCTTATATGAATATTAGTTTACTTTTGATGAAAACACAAGATGTAACTATAAAATCAATTATCTTTTGTAGATTGTAAAAATATTTTATGTTGAATTTTGTCGTATATTTTGTTATTCTTTTCAAAAGGATATCAAACAATAAAAAGAGATTTCTTCTTCTTTATGTAAAAAAAAACATGATTTTGTTCGAGACAGTAAAAAGTTAATCGCATAGAATGTTGGTTTTTCTTATCTCAAAAATAGAAAAGTACATAGTTAAGTTTCACTTCCTTCATTCAAGGTGAATGCAGATGTGACTACCTTTTTTTTTTATTATACTACCATTGCGCTCTCAAGATATTAACATCAGTTTTCTTGTTCGATTTATTTTACTATCGAGTGATGCTTTTATTTTCATTGAATTATTAAGTTTCGAACTATAAAAGTAGATAAGGAGATTATTCATTTTTTCTATAGATTTCTATTCAAAGACATGGTAATGGCAAACAATAAAACACAATGTTTTACATGTAATAAGGAAAAAATCACATATCCTTGTAAAGGATGTTTAAAAGAATTTTGTTTAATACATTTAACACAACATCAACAAATATTAAATGAAGAATTAAATGATATTACTAATGAATATAATGAATTTAAACAAAAAATTAATCAACAAAAACAAAATCCACAAAATGATTTATTAATAAATCAAATCGATCAATGGGAAAGAAATTCAATTGAAATAATTCAAAAAAAAGCAGAAGAATGTAGAAAAATTGTTATTGAATATTTACCAACATTCTTTAATGATCTTGAAAATAAATTTAATGATTTAAATGAGCAAATAAAACATATTAATGCTGAAAATGACTTTAATGAAATAAATTTAAATTATTTAAGAAATCAATTAAGAGAAATTACAGAAGAATTAAATAATTCATCAAAGATTTCGATTCAACAAGATTCACAAGCATTTATTAATGATATTTCTATTATTTTATCAAAAAGTACGTTTTTAATAAAGAATTTCTAAAAGAAAAGTCTGCTGAAGACGAGAAAAAACAATTGCGATTATAATCGGTTTATTCATTAATTAAATCAATTAGAATAGTATTAATAGAAACAGAAAATAAAATTTATTCATAAGTAAAAGAAAAAAAGTAATATTTAATTAAAAAACTAAAATCAAAGTTTCATTCAAAATTAATCTTTTCTTTTTTTATTAAAATGTTTTGTTTTCATCGTTTTCTAGAATCAAAATTTAACAAATGGAAACAAAGTGGCATCACTGTGGTTGGTGGAAATGGACAAGGACACGAATTAGATCAACTGAATTCTCCTCGCGGAATCTTTACTGATAAAAAGAAAAATATTTTTATTGCTGATTATTGGAATAGTCGTATTGTTGAGTGGAAATACAATGCAAAAGAAGGACAAATTATTACAGGTGGAAATGGACAAGGAGATCGAATGAATCAATTGGATCGACCAACAGATGTGATTGTTGATCATCAAAATAATTCGATTATCATTGCTGATAAAGGGAATAGACGAGTGATTCAATGGTTTAATCAAAATCAACAAATTCTCATTGAAAATATTGACTGTTGTGGCTTGGCAATGGATAAATATGGATTTCTTTATGTTTCTGATTGTGTGAAGAATGAAGTGAGACGATGGAAAATGGAAGAATATAATAATGAAGGAATTGTAGTGGCTGGTGGAAATGGCAAAGGAAATCAACTCAATCAACTTGATTTTCCTAATTTTATATTTGTTGATGAAGATCAATCAGTTTATGTATCAGATAGCAGCAATCATCGTGTGATGAAATGGAGAAAAGAAGTAAAAGAAGGAAGAATTATGGCTGGTGGGAATGGTAAAGGAGAAAATCTCAATCAATTATTTGGGCCTCAAGGAGTAATTGTTGATGATTTAGGTCAAATCTATGTGGCAGATTTTGAGAATGATCGAGTAATGCGTTGGTGTGAAGAAAAAGAAGAAGGTGAAATTGTTGTTGGTGGAAATGGAAGAGGATATCAATATAATCAATTGAATGGTCCCATTGGTTTATCTTTCGATGATGAAGGAAAACTCTATGTTGTTGATAATTTAAATCATCGAATTCAAAAATTTGAAATAATTTTGTGAGCGAAATGTTTTTTTGAATAAAAATCGAGAAATAAAAATAAAAGAAAGAAGAAAAATCTTTTTGTTTTTTCCTTTTTAAAAATTTAATTTAATTTGATATTTGGATAAAAAGGAAAACAATTTCCAGGTATCGATTTTACTTTTATTATTCCTTAATCCATAATCATCTTTCAAAGTAGAATTTGTTAAGGAAAACTGCTATTAGAATAAGTGAAGAAATAATTGAATGAATTGTTTCTTATTCGATTCTAATTAATTAAAGTTAATAAATACTTAATAAAAATGATTAAATTTCATCATGAAATCAATTCTAAAATCTATTTTTCCAATATTTTCAAATTAAATTATTTAGAATAGATGTGACTGCGGGAAAATATTTTTTGTTCTTAAAAATAAAATAAGAAACATTTATGTGATTTAAGAGAGTGTGAGTAGGTGTGGATACTATGGTGACAAAACCGATCATCAGTCTGATAAAGTTGAAAAATAAGGGAATCTCTTGCTCATGTTTATGATAAATAAAATTAATCTAAGCTATAAAGTCTCTTGGGAATGATGTACTTTTGGTTTCTTTATTGTTGACGTGTTTGCAAGATTCAAAAAATCGAACATTTGAGTAAATATTGCCTGACTTATGCAATAATAGAAGTATAGTTTTTGACAACAACTGATCTAGTGAAATGAACGAACAATGTTGAAGTCTTCATATTATTTGTGTATTATTCTATATGTATACTGCCAGCTTGATCGACGGACGTGGGAATTATATTTATCTTTCATCCTTCATTCTACGTATTGAAATTGAAATATCTACGATTTATCTCAAGTCAAATTATCACTTAGAAAAAATCGTTCTATAAGTGTAAAAAAAAGCAAATAAATTTTATCTCATTTATTAGTTTACGAGTTAACTAGAGAATCGGCCTCTAAAAGTGCAGCTGCAAAAGTAGAAAAGTTAACATGCCATGCACGAATCAGTACTATAATCGTCTTAAATGTGTTATAATGTTTCAATATAAATTATTTTTTTCCTTCTTATCTCTCGTGCAACTTAGAACCGATCTAATAAAATAATATTTTTTCATTTGTAAGTTGTATTGGAGTATCGTTTTTTTTATTTCATTGATTACATGGGAATCTTTTCAGGTGCTAGGCTTCTCTCTCTTTCATTAATACATCATACAATCGAAGACATCGATCGAGTGAATAAAAAGCGTCGATAGATGAATATATATCGAAACCAGGTCTCTCATATGTTTGCTCGCCGAGCTGCGGGAATTTATATTTATTGTGTAAAGTAACTATTCTGTTAACTGTAACAATCGTTCTTAGATATCCAATGAAGCATTTTCAGCGTCTTCTATCGTGTCGTGTGTAAAGATGAGAGTAGAAAGTTTGATAAAAGAAACACCTTGTTCTTTTTGATACCGTACTTGTAGAACATTTTTTTTCTCTGGTTAGGAAAAGAACAGAATACGCTATATAGTTTAATCAGTAGTAATAGTATGACGGATTGAATGGAGTGAAATCTTTTTTGTTGTATGGCATGAGTAAAAAGTATTTGAATGCAATTAGTTTTATATCGTGATATTGGTTATTTTGCAGTTATAAACTACATAACAACGACCATTCGATTTTTACGAATGATGAAATTCAATTGCTGTTGGTTTTTACTGACGTTTTGTTTGATAGAGGTGAGTGTAATCTATATATTTGAATGGATAAATTATTTGTTTTTTTAAACAAGTAGATTGCTACAAACGTTCATTGTGAAATCATTGATCAGACAGCAAGAGCTGCAGAAACTGGTAAATATATTTTGATCCTAACAAACTTGAGTCATATTTCAAGTATTCTTTGTTACAGCTAAAGTTTGTGATGGTGATCAGTCCATTGATATCAATATTATTAGTCGTACACCAAACACGTTCAAGTGCCAGATTTCCTACGACTGTAATATTACAAATCATGCTAATACATTGGCAATATTTAAAGATGATAAAATTGTATCACAATGCACATTGAGAAAAGTAGCGGCAACTGGCGGCAGGGAGAAAACCAAACTTGAAATCACATGCAATCTTATTATGGGCTATGCTGGAAAAAATTGGAAATTTGTATTGGGTAACAAATCTGGAGTTAATCCAACTATTGGCAATGAAACATTTACTGTCACACTTGATCCATTACTTTTGACGAAGCTACCTAGTTTTGATATTACACTTAATGAGGAAATCACATCGGCGTCAATCGTTATACCCGATTGTTCTCATATTTCAGAAATTAAAAATCTTAATTTTCAATGTTCGAGCGATGATGATGTAAAGAAACCAGTTACTGACACTTGCCAAGTTACATGTCCAGTGAAACCAGATTCCACTTACAACATAACATTAATTCGTCTTCCTATATCAATATATAATGGAAAGGAAACTGCCAACGGTACATTCCCAGAAGAACGACGCTTCGAAACTATTCGTATAGGTAAGATACGACTGGAGTTGATCGAACTAGTAAACAACATTCCCATATTGTTGTATTGATATCAACGCGAACTAATACTTTTGATATTTTTATGTTATAGGTAAACCTTGCCAGAATGTTCACTCGACTGCTACGAAAGTGATGAATCGGGCATCGAGTATATTCATGTTCAACATTTCATACAATTGTTTAATTGCAAATTCTGCTAAGTTGGCTGTATTTAAAGATGGCAATATCGCAACACAATGCAAAATAGATTTGACTTATTTACCAAGGGTTGAGAAAACTAATGTTATAGTTACATGTGTTAATATTAGCGATCATGCTGGTCAGAAATGGCCGTTTTCATTTGGTAGTATGAATGATCACAAAACAAATGTCGTCAATGAAACATTTACTGTTTCGCTCGAGCCACTCTCTTTAAGAAGCCTACCAAAAGTCCAGCAAACAGTTGATGAAAACATTACTTTAGCGACGATCATTGTAGAGGGATGCAGTCAAGTAGCAGAAATGGCACATCTCTATTTTCGATGCGGATTGGGTGCCGAGACTGAAAGGAAATCTCTTCCAGAGAATTGTACATTTACATGTTCGGTAGGACCAGCTGTTCATTATAATTTTCAAGTCATTCGATCTTCCATCCCAAAATATGATGGAGTACAGACTTCGAACAGCACATTTCCAGAAGAAGTGCTGCCTGTCCCTATCACCACAAGTAAGACCAGGTTTAAAGTGTTTATTTAAGCAATGAAATGCGCTTTTGTACAGCAGATTCCACTCCATATAATTGAGCTTCCGAAGTCACTTAATAAGTAATGCTAGTTTGTTTTGTATAGCTGAAGCTATTTAACATAAGTTCATTACTATATTATCTTGTCGGATTTTAGAAATAGACAAAGCAACCAACTTCAGTGTTGAATTAATCGAGACAAACGATACTGTGGCATTGATTTATTTCACACGACCCCGGGATTTTTTCGACGAGATTCGTATCGACTGTTCTGCATCTAATCAAACATGTACGAATACAAGTGCCGTTCTAACGGGCAAAATCAATAGTGCATGTACGAATTGCACTCATATCACAATCGCTCCAATACAGAATGGTATCGACTATAAATGTTGGGCAACTGTTTCCAGAGCAGGATTTAGTTCGATAAAGTATAGTGCTATAGATTTCAACACAAGTAAAGACATCTAAACAGTATATCAGTTCTTGATTATGTTTTTTCTTTTTGTTAGCATTAAAACCAGTACTTTACAAACGGACATGGTTGTCAAACACTACTGATATTAGTGTCGAAGTTATTCCCCAAAGCGACTTCGATCATATTGAATCAGTATGCCAAGCAAATCATACGCAACCATCTGTATGCATGGACATGAAAATAACTCATAGTCAATGTACAACAACATTAACAGCAACTTTCAATGGTACTCCTGGGTGTGATTATCGATGTTTTTTTTCAACAGTAAAAGAAGGTTACATAGACGTACATTCAGAAGAGTATATTATGTCAATTCGTAAGTAACGAAAGAGCGTGTAGATGTGGATGAGTGTGTATTCTTTCTATTCACACCCACATCCACACTCTCTTTTCTATTCTCAATAAATATTTTTAAGTGTGGTTATTCTACTAGCTCTTCGAAAAAAGAAAAATCGATCATTACTATGGCTGATTAGTATTCCGATCGTGATCATTTTCTTGATTGGTGTTGGTTTTATTGTGTGGAAACGAAAGACACTTCTCAGACGTCAGTTTGCAAGTCGAGGGTAGGACAGTTCTGACTATCATTTTACACTTTATTCTCATTTGCTTTATTTTATTGCAGATCAAGATCAGGTGATTTTCAAGCTGAAGTCATCGAGTGAGTGCATACAATAAAGGTAAAGGGCCGGCTATATTCATTCGATAGAACTATTCCTTTATCGGTTATCGAAGGAATAGTTTTTTTGAAAATAAAAGACTTTTTACTCACATCGACAATTGCCGAAGAATTTTATAAGAACAAAATTTGTATAGAATTAGTAATTATATGAGATTGTTTTACTGAACGATGAATGTCAAGCGGAAAAAAGGTATCACAGTTGTGAAACAGAGTTTTCTATATTAAAATATGGTTAATCAAAAAATGAAGACTCAATCATTATTACATTTAAAATCTTTCTTTCTTTCTTTTACAGGTTTCAGCAAAAACAACGCTAGAAAAAATCATCAACTTTGTACTTGTTATGATACCTTCGATGTTACATAGCCAAAGTTTAGAACACTAAACAATTCACTTTTATTTGATTCTATGTATGCGTGTGTGTTGAAACAAAATATATGTCATAAATAATAACTAGATAGAATACGAAGGAAAGCTCATCGATGTTGTATAGTGCTAGAGACAATGTGGGTGTGGGTGTGGGTGTGGGTACCTCTTCATTCTTTTATTCGCACCAACATTCACTCCTATAATATTTGCTTCAACTGAAAAATATTGATCAGAAATTTTTCTTTTTATCATTTTGAGAACAAATAAATCAAAATATTCTCGATTCTGATTTAAATAAAATATCAATCATATCTTACTATACAACCAATAACGTTCTTTATATTAATTTCTAAGGCAATAACCAATATTATTTCAATATACAAATCCATATCAATTCTCGTGTTAGATGCAGCGATAAGCCGCATCTTTTTTAGTTCTTTCGTTAAGTGTATATGAACGTTATTCGTATACACAATGTGCTCTTGTGTAATAATTCTTTTCACATTAAAATCTCTTTCATATTAATCATATTTATTAAAAATTATAATGTTCAAAATAAAAACAATCGTACATCTAAACGACATCATTCAGTTAGACAAGAAATCAAAGAAAACGTAAGAAAACAATGTCACGTTAATGATCAACTACATATTTATTGATACGTAATAAGCCCAAACTAAATGCATCGATAGTTTTTCGGAAAAAAAAGAAATCATATATATTTATCTGAGATAATCATAGTCTCTTATCATTATCAATTAGATGAAGAATAGATCATATTGTTAAAACAAATGATAATTGATACATTTATACAATGTTCTGAAAAATCGTCAAAGAAAAATCATTAAAGAGTAAATATTATAGTTTGCTAATTATTGTCACTCATCATTGAATAATTTAAGAAAAATATTTGATTGTTCATGAAAGAGAGTTTTAGCTTGATTTACATTAAGAATGACTCTGAAACGATTGACAGATTAGCAGTATTTTTTCGAAGATGTTTAAAAAATGCATGTACTTTCAATATAACAATAAAATGATCTAGATAATAATAGTTATACAATTATTCCATAATCACATTTATAATTTAGTTAAAGTATAGATATTTATTGTATAATAAGGACAAAGAGCTATAATCTTTTTTATTGTTTATGATAAACAGAAATATCTTTGATAAGATAATCATTTCATATGAACCATCGTGTCACATTTCTAATGATAGTCTGATGTTCCCATTAGAACGACCTGTAATACTCATTAGATAAACTAAAAATAGTTTTTTTTACAAAAGATGCAAAAATTGAAGCAAATTGTCTAAGAAAAATCTTTTAATATGTCTTTGATAAAAGTCACTTGATAATGTTAGTTACAGCAACTATATTTTATTTGTTATCACTAAATATAAAAGTAATTACTTATTTATTCACGGGTGAAATTAAAAATAAAGATATTCTTAGAAGAATTAATTTAATATTTGATAATAATTATTATTCATATACTCTACTGGAATAGAGAGTTGACTTAACTAGCTTAAAATATCTTCTAAATGATCACGTTATTCATGTCGAATAGGCAAGTCTTCTCTTCAAACATGTCTAAGTGGATGTATTTTTCATTTTGTTATAATATAAATATATTTTAAAAAACTTCTCAGAAGTTTCTCTTCTACATTACAAATGACAATTTAATAAAAATTCTTGATTGAATACAAGTAAAAACAAATGCCTCTAATTCGGTCTGAAAAAAAAATGTATTTTGTTATAGAATATCAAAACTCTCGTAATCACATATTAAACAAAATTGAGTACTGTTATCAATATAAGTTTTATTAAAATTAAAACAGATAAATATTAGTTAATATTAGAACTTATATTCCCATATAATTTAATAAAGATCATATTTACTCTCTTATTTTCTATTATTTATTCGACAGACGAATGATTTATTCTGCACCTTTTTATTTGGATATGAATTGAAAATAAGCGACTATATCAATAGTTCACGCAATCTATTTTTATTGTTTCATCAAAAATAAGAAAATTTATATCGATATAATTGTACACAGTTCAATATCAGATCAGACGAAATTTTCATTTTTTAACATTAAGAATTAAAAAATAAAGCACTATCATTGCTATACATAGATATGAGTAACATAATCTAAATATCATAAATTCTGTTTTTTTAGTCGAATTGTAGTAGTAAAGGCTTGTGTGTTCTTCAAAAAATAATATCATAGTTATGAAATAATTTTCTTTATTAAGAAATCAAGTATAATAAAGTAAAGAACGTTTTACGAGTGTATATAAAAATACGACTAAGTTATAATTTATACGTAAGCCATGTGTACGAAGAAAAAAAACAAGGCCATTTGTATGACACGTTACTCTTGACTCATTTATATTTTATGTATTTATTACAATAGATAAATGTGCAACGATATATATATACATCATGATGACAAGATTCTTTTTTTTTTGTTCTATACAATATAACAAAAAGGAAGACGAATAATCGACATCACATTATTTGATAAAACCCAGTTCACGTGAAAATATCAATTCGTACTTAATAATCTATAGATTATAATTTGCATTTCTTATTTTATTTAGACAAAGATCAATTCAAAATATTTATTTCATACAATATATGGAATTCATTTCAATTTTTTAGATACAAAACAATAGATTTTTTGTTTGTTAAAATCATCATCGAATTGTTCATATAATTATAAATAAAAACAAAAATGACTCACAATGATATTGGACATG
>CAJNOI010002053.1:0-10930 GCA_905250115.1 Adineta steineri | reverse complement strand
AGCGCACATTTTTACGCGTAGAAGCATCGCATTTTTCGTTCCTTCTCCGTCTCGGCAGAAAAAGAAAATACAATTATTTATTTAAAAAAGTGAATGTTTGAAATACTTTTTCTCCGATTATCATCCATCAGAAATAAAAGTCTACATTAAGGGCGAGATTATAATTTTTTAACATGTAACTTCTCAGACATAATCAGATATTTCTTCTCGCTTCACCAAATTCATTACACATTCTCGTATTTTATAGTTTTCTTTTAATTTAGTTTTAAAGTATAGATTATGTGGTTAGCCGATATGAATTAACATCGACACTTCAAGAAGGTTGTTTGAATTATATATATTTCGAGTATAAGGGAGACAACAAAATAATACGGTAAGTGTGTGGGTGTAAGTGTATCTTATTTATTATACACCCACCCACACCCTCTTGATATCATTTAAGTTTATATACTAAATAAATTGGATTAAAAGATAAAAGTTGAAAATTTCTTTTCATCTGTGTGCTTATAAACCATTGTTTTATTTATTTATGTACGAGCTTATAATCATCTATTTGAATTTCCTTGTCTGTTGTGATAATGTTTTGCATCTTTTTTTAGAATTGTAATTCCTGAAAAAATCTTTATATTCATCTCTTTTATTTGAACGTTGACGATATGCTTTGTGTGGCAGCTGTTTGCAGACCAACTGATACTGGTGGAAAACCTCCAAAATATGACAGACGAGAAATTATAATCAAGGGATGGGGCTGTGAAGGTTTGGTTTATTTTTATTTCATCTCCTTTTTTTCAGATAAATCAGAAATTATATGGTCGACTAAGAAGACAGGAAATAGTCTCGCTTATGGGATTCTCAAAGATCCGCACGAGATTCTAAGAGCGGTGACTGAGGGGAAGAGGTGATGATGGACGTGCAGATCTTAGTGAGAATAATTCTATTTTAATATATTCACTTTCCGTTTCGTGCGTACCTGTCGTGTATTACCTTTAGTATGTACTATGATTAATATCTTTAAGTGCAAGAATACGATTAGATAACATTTTTTCAATTCATTTGATTTTATTTTGCATTGAATATTTATTAGAAGCAGAATGTGAATAATTGACATACGAAGGAAACTTTCAAAGTGATAAAAAGCTTTTGACCTTAAATTTTGTCTCCAAGTAGATGGCGTATAGACTAGTAAAAAGTTAAGACAATATGGGCGCACGTTTTGATCCAGCTGAGATATCGACTTTTTACTACAATTTTACAGTAAAATCGAAATCTCATTATGACGATCGTTAGTAGTCGTAAAGCATAGTATTCGAGTGTCGAAAATATATATGTCCTCTAATTACAAAGTAACTATTTCATCAAATTTACGGTTCTCAGATATATTGAAATAGAGATTTCAAAGGGCATGATAAATGTTCCTTCAAAAACCCTTAATTTACTATTCAAAATCAGCTGCGATCTTAGAAAACATCCTGAAAAGATTTCCAACAACATTCTTTCAAATATCCACATCACTCTTATACAAAACTACAAGATAAATTACAAGCACTTTCTTACATCTTGAGGGTGTGGGTATAAATGGAAATAAGATCCACATCCTCAAGATTAGTACTTTAACTCCACAAATTAAGATCGAGATCATATCTGTTCATAATTAATATGAAGTTCTAAAATAATCGAAAAATGATTTTATAACATTCGAATTGATCGTTATTCGTCTTCTTTTATGATTAAGAATTTAAATTAGCCTATATAAAATACAAATTAAACAATTCTTCATTGTTTAGGAAACAGCCTCATGGCTTTCTTACGACATTATATGCCAATTGATAAGATTCAAGATGTTAAACAAAACAAAAATATTCGTAACGTAAACGTTACTACTCGTGATCCTCGTTATTTAGCGCCAGTACAATGTGGTGATATTATGGAATTTAACGTAAATAGAATAGGTAAATATGATATATTTCAAGTATATCGAAATGGTAATGATTATTACAAAATATATAATGGTTTTGAATTATGCAATATAACATACTGTACACCAGAAGAAAAGAGATGTATGTTCCTTTCATTAGCTCTTGATCCAGATTTATCTGAAACTGAGTTCATTTTTTGTGTTATTCCATCATCGAGACGTGGAGAAATATCAAAAACAGGTATATGTCCACTGGCTTATTGTACAATAAATTATCTTGTAAT
Source organism: Adineta steineri (assembly GCA_905250115.1). Classification (NCBI taxonomy): domain Eukaryota; kingdom Metazoa; phylum Rotifera; class Eurotatoria; order Adinetida; family Adinetidae; genus Adineta; species Adineta steineri. Next base: position 8,731 of record CAJNOI010002053.1, on the reverse strand, counting down.
ACAACGACGTGTACAGAAATATTTTTTAATGAATCAGAAAACAAATCAAAAAGTTTATTTACATAAAGGTGATACAATTGAACTTACATGGTCATCAGAAGATGATATTACCTATCGTATTGAAGAAAAAAAATATTGTCCAATATCTGGTGGTCTTTATACTCCTGAACAAACATTTGATAGTACATTAGCCGAAGGAATGTATAGAAAAACATTTAATGAACTTGGTATGTCATTTTTATTTCGTTATACTGATACGAATGAAATTTATGATGTAATTACTTGTATTGTTAATGATGAATATAAAGTAAAACATATATTAATAACTGATAATAAGATTCAACCAAATATTATTCATATTGAACAACATGATTGGATTATGTTTGAATGGCATGGTAAACATGCACAAAGTATTGTACAAATCGAACCATTTCGTACTGATAAAGATCAACAATCAATTGAAGTTTGTATTTTATAGGAAAACAAAATAAAAATAAAATTTTTCTCTATTTTAATTAGATGACAAATATTGGTGAACATTTCTTTTGGCCAAACCAACCATCACGTAATGGTTATATGTATCATCAATTTAATGAAACAGGTGTGTATTGTTTTAAAACTGCCGATGATCAAATTGGTACGATTATTGTTGAACCACTGAGAACTATTCGTCAAGTATCGATTCATAGTGATCGTTTAAGTAAATAAAAAAAAAGAAATATATTCTAAATAGAAAAATTCTTTTTATTTATAGTTTATAAAATGAATACAAAAGGTTTAGTTCAGTTCAATTGGAATCAGTATGATACACCAGAAGAACCGGTATTAATTACTATTGATACAAATTCATCACGAATACCAGATGATCTTGATAATCGTACTGGAATGTTTCATTGTCGTAAGTAGATCAATATGAGAGTGTATCGAAGATTAATACAACAAAAGAATAGATAAAATCAAGGTCGTATATGAAAAGTAGAAGATAAAAACGTTCTATATTTCTAGAACACGCGCTGATGTAATGAGCCAATATGTAGCGATGGCGCCAGGAATTTAGACTAGGGTGGGCTCAGCCCACCTCACCTACACCCGTAACCCTCAAAATTTTCTTAGCTCCGAAAACTTATGAATTGAAAAAACGTCTGCTACAAAATTTCTAATTCAGACTTTGCTCTTTTCAATAAAAAAAAAATTGCTGGTTTAGAACTTAGTAAGACAGTCTACGATAGCTTGACTTTTGCATCGCTCATTACTACAAAAAAATCATCTCTTTGCTTAAATAATTCAATAAACTAACACGAAGACATAACTTCATTCTTATATATTTTTAGGTGCGCATCAATGTACCAGAATAGAACCATTCTTTCGTCGTTATTTTCATTCATGTGAAACATTTCTTTTAAATATTCCTCAATATGGTTTTTACAATTTTGCTTATTCTGACAATCCTCATTATCCTCTAATAAGTCTGATTGTTAAAAATGGTAGTCATGTAAGAAATTCTTTTTTTTTTCTAATGAAAAAAAAAATCTTTCTTGAATAGACTCATAGTGTTATGTATGATGAACAAAATATATTCAAACCACATACATTAGTAATAAATCGTCTTGATCACGTAGAATTTCTTCCATCATCATCAAGAAGAGGTAGAATATTATATCAAATAAATGAATATGATAATCAATCAGAACCGAAAAAAATCTTATTTCAACCACAAGAAAATAGTATTAATTATTTTATTAAAGAATTTTCACAATTAGGTATTTATTATTTTTCAACGGATATTAATAATTCTAATAAACAAAAGTCTAAACAATCTTCAACACATCCGTTAACAATAGTTGTTTTACCTGAAATTCGTTTTCATCGTAAAGTAATCAGTAAAGGAAAATTTAATGATGATCCAATTATAACAACAAATCCAAATGATTTTGTTATTTGGCAATTCGACAAAATTATTTCTTATAATCTTGTTGAACTACGTTTAAGTGACACATATAATGATATAATGTCATGTCATGATCGAGCTACTGTTGGAAGAATTCGACAATGTCTTGCTGTACATTGTAAATCTATTCCATCTGGAGCATCCTATTTTTGTAGTCCAGGTACGAGAAAAAAAAGTAAATATTAATAAGAACTTTTTATTATTTATAGATTTTGAACGAGTTACTGGTGCATATAAAGTAAATCATAAAAAAAAAGAAAAATATTATTTTATTTTATTTGTTTTTTTGAAAGAATCGACTTATATCAACAATTATTATTGATCCACCATTTAATCAAAATTCTTTTTGTCTTATTAATCAACAATTTGTTCCGAAAATTTTATATGTTGCAGAAGTAAATAATTTTTTTCAAGTAAATTTTTTTTTATTAATATAAACATAGAGTGAGACAGTATCATGGGTATTAAATGATCATGTATCAAATCATCGAATTTCTATACAATCAATTAACAATGACAATAGTGATGATAGAGTAATTTTTTTCTTCTTCTTCTTTCGAATTAATTCTAATAAATTTTAATTAAAGAATATTTCAATTAATCAAAATATTGCTGAATATGTTAATGGTGTTCATCGTTTACATACATTTAATCAACATGGAAAATATATTATTAAATCCGATCGTTTTCCGGATACAACAGCAATTGTAGTTGTTTATGGAGATATTGATGTTGCAAGGCATAGTAAGTATTTTATTTGAAAAAAAGCAAAACGATTCATTTCTTTTTTTCAACTTGAATAGGGAAACGACTTCAGAAACCTCAAATAATGGAATATATCCATGATGTTAGTGAATTTGATACAATAATACATTTGGATGATTCAAATCATCATAATACTAATATTTATTATACACTTGATGGTTCACCTCCAACACAACACTATAGAAATGTTCATGTAAATAATAATAGAAGGAAAAAAAAATTTTTTTTTTATTTCTTTTTTTAATTTAGCTTTATAACCGAAATAATGGTCTACATTTGCATCCAACAGGTTTACATGTTTTACGTGCTTATTCAACGTTAGATGAAAAATTATCAAGTTTCATTCAATACAGCAGGTTTGTTTAATTAATATTTTATATTTCGAGATTGTCTAAGTTTAAGAACGTCTAGTTTTGTTCGTACTATTAAAGACAGTGTCTACCTGAATAGAAAAATAGATTAATTACTTTTCCATTCTCGTCTTTCAGTACATTTATCAAATTTATTATTATTATCCATTAAATATACCAGGTGTCATGAGGTTTTGAGAACTTAAAATCTGCTGTTTTTCCCTTAGTGGATATGAATCTCAAGTAATCGAGACTTTATTGATTACGGTAACCAATTCGGATCCTTCATGTTTATTGACAATCAAGTGTTGTTCAATGGGTCGAAAGTTTCAAACTGAATCTAAATAACATTTAGAAGACAAAAAGCAAATCAACTTGTAGTCACGATGACAGAGAAAATATAAAGCTTCCTAAAAAATTAACACAAAAGATTGACGAGTTCTATAATTCACAGTTCAGCATCTATTTAGAGAGCCTCAATCAAAATTAAACTCAGGATTTCTGGGTTTGTTTCTTATTAGAGGAGTTATGTATAAAATCTCCAATGCTTTTTGTACTTCTATAAAAATAAAAGAAGAATAAGCTGAATTTTCATTCTCAATATGTGTCGAATTGATATTTTATTTTTCCATGTTATTTTAGACCAACATTTGTTTTGGACAATCGAAGATCAGACTCTTCATCGGACATTGAACCAATTGAACCTCCATGGGACAGTTGTCGAATAGATCTTTCACTTTTAAAACAATATCCACCCAAAATAAGTGCAACAGTTAAAATTCAACCAACACATACAATTAATCTTATTGATCATTTTGAATTATATATTAATGATACTGCACATGGATTGATTCATTTATCAGGAGATAATCGTTGGACAATAGATAATTTTGTTGCTGGTAAAAATTATGAAGTATATGTTGTTGCTTATCCAAAAGATCATATTAGTCATGCTAGACGAATTCAATCAGATAGAGAAGTAAGGACAAAAGCTCATAAAGATCATTTTTGGGCTGCCATTAATTTTCATCGTTTATTCAATGGGAGAATTTCACAAAGATTCGTTTAATAATATAAGTAAAGATGTTTCCAAAAAGTCTAAACATATTTTTGATGGAAATTTGAATATTCACTTTTATATTATAAATGGATAATTCACACATTTAGAAAAAACAGACGTATACGTTTTTCCTAAATGAAATATTTCAGATCAGAAATTATCTATTTGTAATACAAAAGTGAATATTCATATTTCCACTAAAAATATATGTAAACTTTTCGGAAACATCTCTATTTTATTACGTATTAAAACAATCCTTGTGAAATTGTCTCATTGAATAAACGATAAAACAATGAAAACTAATAGTAGCCCAAAAATGATCATTATGGGCTTTTGTTCTATATATTACATAAATTAAGAAAAAATAAATTTCATTTTTGTTTCCAATAGGAATTTAGTTTTACAGAAGAACAGCTCGGTTCTGTAATATATGATGACACACCTGGTGATAAAGATCCAGCACGAATGCTCTATGAAAAACTAATTCGAGAGAATGGAAATAAGTCACACCAATGCGATTCAACTTGTATACATCCACACACATCATTTCCTGGTTTTCCTCATTATTTTGATAATTCATCGGAAGGAACACCAATACCATCTACTGATTCAAATACAAATTCAAGTTCATCAACATCCACTACAGTTTTTGGTGGCATGAGTGGTACAAGTACCACGGAGGGCAAAGGAGGCCCCACTCTACCATTTTCAGTAGAAATTGTGGTTTCTATTGAAAGTAAAGATCGTCAGATGAAAAAATGAAATTCTGCACTCCTTGCCACTTTTGAAAATTTTGGGAATGCATCATTGATTTCGAAAAGATGATTTTTGCACCTCATTCATTTTTCTCTCCTCACCACATTCCTGATTAATGACATTTGATAATCTTCAATTTCTTTTGTTTTTATTTTTTTCTTGTGGCTTAAATCATTTTTGCACTTCTTATATTATATACGTATTTTATTAAGAAAACAAGAAAAAAAGATACTAATTGATTATTTTGAAAAATGAATGTTAATCATTTTCCATATCTACAACAATAACCGTAGAGAAAATCTTTGATGTTTCCTTATCAGATCCTTGACAGATATGATTAGAATCATGTAGCCACAGAATTTCAAGATCTTGACAAGATTCAAAACAACATATTCTTGGTTCCTGATAAGGTTACCACTGTTTTTAAACCAGGACTAAGTTAGAAAAGCGATATTTCCTAAAGGAAATGTGCAGCCATGGAATTGTAGCATACTGTCAAGATTTCAATCATTCAAAACTAGAAAAAAACATTTTTAATCACATTTTTCAGAATACAACTGAGTTTTTTCGAAGATCTTATCATATTTCTTGAGAGACTCTTTGCAGAATTTGCTAAATAGAACATAAAACAAATCTTGAGGTTCTGGGCGTGGGTGTCCGTATGAATATTGCACCCTCACGCACACCCTCGTAAGTGTTCGGTAAAATACGTAATGTAATAACAATGTCTTGTATAATTATGTTTTCAATCCTGTTTTTTTTATTGTTTAAACAAAAAATATTATGTAATATGAAAAAATCTTGTCAGTTTCCTGTTTTAGATCATGTTTTTCTATCTGAAGTAAAGATCAAAGGATTATTGTCCAAATTAAGTGTTATTAGTATCTGTAGAAAAAATATTCATAAGTAATGAAGGTTTTTGAGAAAAAAACAAAATTACCTTATGAATGTGTAATATATCTAATAAATATTGTTCACCATTGTCACCGATTTGATTAAATCCCATATCCAAAGTAGTGAGTGTCTACAAGAAAATAAATACACATTAAACAAAATGGAAACAAAACGACAATAACCTTATTAGTTTTCAATGCAGCAGCTAAATATTCAGCTCCTTTTATTTTGATTTCATTGTCCCATAAACTCAGTGTCGTAAGAGTCTATGTATAAAAATAAAGAGAGATTTGAAAAAGAATTTATGAGGTTAGCACATATACTGAATTTATTCGTAACATATCAGCTAAATATTTTGTTCCAGCAGTGCCTATTTGATTGCGTCCAAGATCGAGTGTGATAACTGTCTAAGTATAAAATAATGATAAACTATACAAAAAATACAAAGAGAAATAGTTACTGTATTCCTTTGTAATGCATCAGCAAGATACCGTGCTCCTGTACTTCTTATTTGATTATTCCATAGATAGAGTGTGGTGAGTGCCTATACAAAAGAATTTCTATGAAAAACAAACAAAACAAGAAGAAAATGAAATATCACTATGTTAGACATCAAAGTATTTGATAAATATTCTGCTCCATTGTCATCAATATGATTGAGTCGAAGATTGAGTATACGAAGTGTCTAGGCAACGATAAAAATATCAGTAACAAGTCTATATGGAAACTTACTGTATTCTTTTGTAATGCATTTGCTAGATATTCTGTTCCGCTGCTGTTCAATTCATTATCTCTCAAACTGAGAGTTGTAAGTGTCTATACAAAAAATTAAAATAGCTATCACTAAATATAAAGTAAGAGGATGGTAATTACCATGTTATCTTCAAGCATATTGGCTAGATGTTGTAGTTTCGACACATCGATCTGATTACTACCAAGTTCAAGTGTGTGCAGTGACTAAAAACAAAAAATACTATAATTTCAGACATCGAATAAATAAGAAGCAAAATGAAATTACTGTATTTTTTCGTAATACATCACATAAATGCTGTATTCCATCATTACTAATGTGATTATCTTCATAATCGAAGATGGTTAATGTCTATAGAAACACAATAAAAATTTGACATAAATCTAAGAGAGAATAATATCTACAGTATTGTGTTGTAATGCATTAGTCAGATATCGTAATCCTTCGTCTCCAAATTGATTTCGACTGATTCTTAACGTCGTAAGCGTCTAGTCGATAATAAATTTAAATAAAATATTAAGAAAACTCTAAAAGCAAGAGATTACTCTATTATTTCGTAGTCCATAAGACAAATGTCGTGCTCCTTCATCTCCAATTTGATTTCCGCGAATACTTAACGTCCTAATAGTCTATGGAAAAAGTTGAATTCATAATAGGATATAGAACTTTAAAAACCAATAAGCATTACAGTATTATTTTGTAATGATTCAGCTAGATGTTGTACTCCTTGAGCTCCAATCTGATTACCATCCATACTTAACGTAGTAATAGTCTTAAGAAAAGAAATGCGAATGACTGTTCGTGAGTATTGAGTCTAAAGAAAGAAAGCTCGCAACACTCTAATTACCGTATTGTTCTCGAGTGCATCAATAAGATACTGAAGTCCTTCTTGTTCGATTTCATTATTATTTAAATTCAGTGTGACGATTGTCTATATGAAAAGAAAAAAAGAATCTGAGAGAAATAAAAATAAAATGAAGAATACAGTATCGTGTTTTAATGCACATGCCAAATATATCATATCTTTTGATATTTTATTACTATTTTCAAGATTCAGTTCAATGAGTGGCTACAGAAATAATCAATTAACTATTTTTTCAACTCTTTCAATGAAAATAACATACTTTATCTTCTTGTATATCAGGATTATTTTCATTAGAAAAATTCTTTGTGAAATAACATAGATCATTGATCGGAAATGCTTTACATCTGATTAAGATATTGAAATCACCAATAGTTATTGGAATAGTATAAAGTATTATTTCACAGGCTGATGATCTCATAATACAATCAGCAGTAACAAACCATCGTTTAATATCCAACCAAAATGGTGTTCGATATTGTTTTATTATTGAATGAAGATTTGTACAAAATGTACTGCATAATTTTCTAATTGTATGTCGAAAACAAAATTGAAAGTTTTTTAACAATCGAAGTTTTGATTGTATGAGTTGTTCCCATCGATTACCATCGAATAAAGAGGAAAAATTATATGTATGATTGATTAGTTTTAGATGGACAAGTGATGGTGTCAATGAAAGTAAATAATTAAGTTGTCCGAATGATAAAGAACTATAGTTCATTACTAACGAAGTTAATTGTGGATAGAGTAAGCTGATAGAAGGTATCGTATCTATTACTAGACAGTATTCCATAACGAATGTTCGTAACAAAGGAGAATGCTCAAGAATAGAACGATATTCTTGATCCGTACAACTTGTTATTGTCAGATGGTTCAGATTACAGTCAACAGGCCATGGTAAAATTTGTATAAGATTATGTCCATTAAAGATATGTAATTTTCGAAGTTTCCATTGAGTAATAGCTGTGGAAAGAGAAGAAAGTGATGCAGTTTGAAAGAAATCACTCAACTGAATAGATAATGATATTAAAGAGAAATTGATAATGCATGGCAAAAATCGATCTAATTCATTTTTATTTATGTGTAAAAGTGTCAATGAACGGAGACAAGAAAATTGTTGAATATTAAGAATTGTTAGAAGAAAATCTGCTTTATCAGATTGTTCTTTGAAATCCGCAGAGAAAATCAATGAAATAATATTTGCACAACGAATTGATTGTAAAATAAATTCACATTGAACTTTTGTAAATAAAGTTAAATCGATTTCATACCGATTATAAATATTAACGGTTTGATAAAGTTGACGACAAACGCATCGAAGCGATCGAATAATTGTTGGTGTATC
>CAJNOI010002052.1:0-10932 GCA_905250115.1 Adineta steineri | reverse complement strand
ATAGACGAGAAAAAAAAGCATAAGTAACAATAACAAACTGTAAAAAACGAAAAAGTTGTTGATTCAGAGCACGGAAGAAATATCTACATTCAAGTTTTTTTTGTTTCGTTTGATACTACTCAAAACAAATATGTAAATACCGCATTCATTTCGATGTCTAGTTGAATAATTATTTAAATCTTCTTTAGTATACTATTTCGTTATGGCTCAAAGATTTATGCGAAGAAATGATGATGATGATCAAAGTTATGATGAGTTAGGAAATGATAGAAGTAAGATGAAATTTTTAATAAATCGATATAATTTTACAAAAAAAAACGTTTTTACATATTCTTACATCTTTATAACATTGATTAAATATTTTTATACAGATTCAACATGTTAAATTATATAGGTCTTGAGTTGTATGATGATGGTTATACAGGAAAAAATGTTGATCATAAAATAATTCGGGTAAATTTTTATTTTTAAATCTTTCTTAATAAAATATTCATTTTCAGGGTCCACGACTTGAACAACTTGTTAATATATGTCCTCATCCACCATATATTAGAAATATGAAAGAAGTACCTCCATCTGATAATGTTGTATTTATGATCAAAGTAAATAGAATTATAGTAGCATAAAAAATTATTTGTTCTTTTAATTAGCCATTTAGATATGATCAATCTAAACCTAATGATTATCCATTTTCAATAAATGGTCCAAATCGTTATAATGATGTATGGAATGAACATTATGTTCGGATGCCATGTTCACCATTATACGTTTCTGTAAGTACGACGGTGTAAATTCTTATCTGAATATTTTTTTTTCGTAGAAGAAAACTCGTCAACCTCAATGGCCTATTTTTTGTCAGTTATTATTACAACTCAAACAAAAATGTGATAATCGATCAGCGACTATTGACGATTTGAAAGTAGTTATTTTAAATTAAGAAAATTTATTTTAATATATTATTCATAATAGAATGCAATTGAAACATTTGCCGGACGTTCTTACAATATAGATAGTCTTCGATTTCTTATTACTGAAGTGAGTTTCAAAAAATTGTTGTTTATAAAAAGAAATATTTATTGATAATTATTTTAAAGAGTTTCTCGGCTGAACAACGTTCATATTTCATGTCTGCTGTTCTAGCAAATATATGTACATTAGCATTAAATATGGATATATTATGTAGTCAAGTATATTGATATTTGATCTTTTTCATTATAAATCTTACATTTTTTTTATATTATAATTAGCCACCACCTTTATTACGTAGTGGATCAAATCGATCTCTAACAATGTCACAGCAACAAGCGGCTTCGCTATTAGCGGCATCATTTTTTTGTTTATTTCCATTTCGTTCGGATGGTAAAGCCAAAAAAGAATATGATCATTTTCAAAATCCAAATTTTAATACGTAAGTATCTATATATTTATCTGAATTGTTGGTCTTCTTTTATACAATACTATAATATGTAAATTTAATAGATTATATCAACGTGGACCTAAAGAAAAGATCGAAAAACTTAGATGTATCTTGCATTATTTCGAACGTATTACTGCAAAAAGTAGAGAGGAAACTTACATTAATAAAAAATTCAATCATTCTTTTATCTAGTGCCTAATGGTGTCATTACTTTTCAACGTTATTCATTGCATCATCAAGATTCACCAAAATGGGCTCAATCTGAGAAAGGTATTGCTCCTATGCATTTAACAACAGGAAAACGAATAGAAGATATCAACTGTGTTTTACAAGTAAATAAACTGAAATTTGTTTTTTTTTCTATAAAATTCTACTTGCTTTTTATCTAGGTGGATTTTGCTAATAAATATATAGTAAGAGTATTAAAAATTAATGAAATCTGTTGAATAAAAATATGTATATTGATTGAATAGGGTGGTGGTGTATTAACTGCAGGTTGTGTACAAGAAGAAATACGATTTTCAATTTGTCCTGAAATGCTTGTTAGTTTACTTGTTTGTGAAGCTATGGAACCAAATGAATGTATTCATTTGATTGGTTGTGAACGATATTCATCATATAAAGGTTATTCAGCAACATTTCAATATGCTGGAGATTATGTGGATAATAAACCTAAGTAAGACATCAATCAAAATTAATAGTTTTATTTTTATATTGTGAATAAAATATATATGTATGTAGAGATAATTGGGGTCGAAAATGGTGTCATTTAGTTGCTATTGATGCACTTTATTTTCGTGATCAAACAACACAATATCATATGAAAAATATTAATCGAGAATTAATTAAAGCGTATACTGGCTTTTATACGTCAAGACAAACACTCGATTGTGCATATCCTGTTGCGACAGGAAATTGGGGTTGTGGTGCATTCAATGGTGATAAACAATTAAAAGGTTAAAATTTATTATATTTTATCAAAATGTTTTATTTTCTATATATATGTATATTTCTAGCAATTATTCAATTAATAGCAGCATCACAAACTGTACGTCCATTGATTTATGCAGCTTATGGTGATAAATATTTAATCGAATCATTCTCTGTCGTTTTTGATCATTTAATAAATCAACGAGCTACTGTGGGTGATTTATATCGTTATCTTCAGGAATATTCTAAAGTACCTTCACCACCATCTCTCTTCGAATATATTCTACGAACACCTGCTAAACAACTTCGTTCATAAACAATTAATACTACTTCATTTTTTTTTGTATATATATTTTTTAATGTCTTTGCTGAATAATATTGTAAACCTGATATCACTTTATGATTCATCTTCAATAAGCTGAAAAGATTCGAACTTAGATATACACGCTCGGAAATCATCGTTTACATAGAAAAACAATGATACATGAAGGTCATGCACAATTTCTGTATATGACGTGCTTAGACGTAGTGATTCAACAGTAAAAACTGTGTTTCTGCTCTTTACTCCTAATAGATTTCGATCATATATCTTTGCATGCGTTTACTAGTGTTTATTATAAGATTGATGTAGAGTTATGTAATTTTAACATACCTTCTTTATTAGCAGACTTTAATTGATTTCTTTTTCATAACACAATTATATTTTTTCTATTAACAATAAATCCAAAACTAAACTGAAATTGTTTAATTTGGAGGTGTGGGTGTAGAAACTGAATCTATCGAATTCCGCACCCACACCCTCTAGATTAATGATAAATAAATTTGAAGAGACTGAATCTGTACTTAGCATTGATCTTGAGTGCGGGTGAGGGTGAGTCTCAGGATGACCGTGACAATCAAGATGACAGTAGACAGATGGTCATGGGAAGCGATTCAAACATGTCAGTCAAAGAAATGTGGCTCACTTCATACAGAAAACACTAGCTGATCAAACTACAGTTCTTACTTTGCCATCATTCAAACTACTTTCTACCCTTCTTCCATCAACACGATAATCTTACAAGGCCTACATGAGCGTGCTACCTGTACTTTTTCAAAGTCTATCTGAACGTAGTATGTGTAGTTTTTTAAGATCTACCTGAATATGGTAAAATCATAAGAAGGAGCGAACATATACGCAAAAAAAAGTGGCCCATCTGACATAGAAAAATGATCCAACCAACTTCGAGTCCCTAGTATCTTATAAGTTGAAATAATCTGCATGGATATCCTAGCTATCGTAACACGACGAATCAAGCAAATTGTGATTCAAACTGAACTGTTTTCTATTCAATCTTTGATGACAATATCAAAATTTGTATGACGGGAAGAGTCTAATCAATTTAAAAAATGAGGCTTATTTCTTATGACACCTCGTTGGTATCTCCTTTCTGTATCCTTGAGGATTTGACAAAGATTCTGCAAGGATTCCTTGTTTTTTTGCTTGCAAGAAGTGAGCAAAACATGCAATCATTTTCTGCAAACACAACTTACTGTTGTTCCTACATTCTACCTCTTGAAAAAATTGTTTTCTGTTCGTATTATTACACTTTTTTCCTAGAAAAAACTTGTTCATCGTCATAATTGTATTTTCCTTATTGGAAGAATCTTTTTTCACTCATTGCTGCATTCGCTTTCCAGTAAAAAAACATCTTTATTCTCATACTCAAACTCTTTCCCAGAAAAAAACCTGTCCATCATCATTTATGCGCTCTCCTTCCAGGAAGAAAATTTATTTACTCCGATCCTGACGAACTCTTTCGCGGAAAAGAAACTTGACTATCATCATTCCTGCATACTCATATACAGACGTATTTTTCTTGCTCTCATTCTCATATTCTCCTTCCTAAAAAACACATATTTCTTTTTACTTCAGTCTTTTACGCAAAAAAAACTTATTTATCATCGTTCTTATATTTTCAGTATTGGAAGGAATATTTTTTACCCTCATTGTTAGATTTTTTTATTCAGAAAATTTATTGTCACTCGTACGAAGAGAAAGAAATTATTTCACAAGTCAGTAGTAAGTAGGAAGTGTCGTGTTATTGTTTTGTCTTTCGGTGGATCGATGTAAAAACCGAAGATGAATTCGAGTACTTATAAATCCAGTAAAATTCTTAACTAGTCGTGATAGAAAGAGTGAGCAAAACAGTCTCATGTTCATATACTTTAGCGTCAGTAAAAATGAGATAATCTACTTCACCACATTAAGTACCTAATTGAGTTTAGAATTTAGCACAAAAATGAGTGTGAAGAGGATAATCTCTTGACTATATCTCGTAACGTAATGTTGAAACGAATAATTTCATAATTATAATAAATGACCACAACTAAAACTTTTCAGCCTATGATATTGGTTTCGAATTCTAATAATCATACTAAAACTTTACAAATGTGTTCAACAGAACAGTCGAAAAGTCAGATATTCGAATACTTCGACGACTAAGGTCTTCGTTGAGTGAGACGCTTCTAGAGAGGTTGAACAGATGAATTCTTCGGTATAAGCGCTATAAGCATGGCTTTTGTTCTTTCGACTCTTCTTATTGAATGGACGAGTATATCTACGTGTGTTTTGCATTAGAACGATACGATTTTTAGGACAAATAAATAAATAAAAAATTCTCATTAGTGTTGGATATGAATTTTGAAGATTCACCAAGATAAGAATACGAAAAAGGTTTTTGCATTTATTACAGCCCATTATATATTTTCCAAGAAAGTGAAATGTGTTTTCGTCAATTTATGTAACTATACTAACGTGGAGCAGACTAAAATAAATTCCATCGAATGTTAATAAGGGAAGATAAAGTCTATTTTTTCTCGTCTAATGTGTCTCTTTATTCAATGTTGTATACACTATTTTCTTCGTTCTTGAGGACGAAATAAAAAGTAAAATTTCTTCTTTTTTCCTTATTTATTCATTAGATTATTAAGTATCGTAAAATGGGTATAGAAGTGAATTGTATCGTCAATTCTAAAGAAAGTTCAATAGATTTAATTACTTGTCTCATTTGTCACGATATTCTTTGGAAACCTGTAACTTGTGAAATATGTGAAAATTCCTTCTGCAATGATTGTATAACATTATGGTTAGAAAAACATCCAAGTGTTTGTCCAAATAATTGTGATTATAAACAACGTCAACGTCCACCACTTCTTCTCGTTCAATTACTATCAAAATTACAAGTCATTTGCAAAAATCAACATACTGGTTGCGAAGATGTTTTATCTTATGAATCTCTTGAGCAACATGAACATGAATGTGATTTTCATATGGAACAGTGTACTGGTTGTTCTAAATCAATGTTGAAGAAAGAACGAAATATACATGAAAAATTATGTGATCAGATTGAACTTCAATGTCATGTATGTCAAGTAAAATACAGACGAATTAATGGTCATAATGAGGTGGAATGTTTACAAAACTGTTTAGTTCAACTACAAATCAAAATTCAAGTACTTGAAGAAAATGATAGAATACAAAAAACAACATTAGAGAGTAAGTGATAAAGATTAAAACTAAAACGAATGAATCATTAGTAATCTGAGTTGAATAGAATCGAGAAATAACGTTCTTCTTCATTTCTCTATACTTTAATGTAATTATTTCTATTTCAATTTTAGATTTGAACAAACGACGAATAATCCAGTTTGACGATCTTGTCCCTAATACAGGACAAGAACACACTGGATGCATTATCTATAATTATGCCAATTTAAATTGGGGGAATTTCAACTATCTACATATTTCCTCTGCAATTTCACAAGATCTAATTATGCGTAGTGCCATTGGAATATATCAAAATGGTTGTCTTCAAACCAATGCGTTTACACACGGTCAAGCATATGTGGCTTCATGTACTCTTATTCCACCGGCATTTTCGACAATTTCAAGCTCAAACGGAACATTTAATATTCATTCATTTTATACTAATTCGATGAATCTATGGTCAGTAATTGTTATCAAAGGACTGAAAGATAAGAATGAGTTATATACAAAAGGTGTTTCTCTAACGAACCATTCATCAAAAATTATTCTTGAATGGCTCAATATTGATCAAATTCAGTTTCATCCAGGACCACCACAAGGACATGGCAATGCGCAGATGCGTATCAGTCGTTTGATTCTATCATAGTTTATTTGTATCGTTCTTTAATAAATATATTTAACTTACAGTTGTAGTTGAAAATCCTTTTATGTTTACATCTTGAAATAGTTTTGTATACTGAATGATAGTCTATCATGAATACTATTACATATTATATTTCAAAGACATAATATATTAAGTTTTAATGAACATTATAGAATTATTTACCATTATTAAAAACTTTTCAGCTAAAAAGGTGTAAGTTCAACATCAATAATCGAAACCGTCATATATCATCGTCAGTTGTTATGATATGATACTTTTTGGTAAAACTTTTCTCGAGTCATAATCATAAAAATGAGAACGTATTGTTGTTGTAGATGTTGATGAATAATATGTTGTCGATAATTTTTCGTTGAATTTGTTCATATGGGTAAAAGATAATTCTAAGTAAACTATTTGTTTCACAATTCCTATTTCGAAAAGAAACTACTAAACATAAGCATTTATCGAAGTGCTATTGTATTATTTATCAACTTTCATATAAAATGGCGAACATAGGCAGCGCAACTTCAATTTTTTAGGGGACGCAGTTGCTGGCGCGCATAAATGACTTTTATTGATTTCTTTTTCATAACATAATTAT
This sequence comes from Adineta steineri, assembly GCA_905250115.1. Taxonomy (NCBI): domain Eukaryota; kingdom Metazoa; phylum Rotifera; class Eurotatoria; order Adinetida; family Adinetidae; genus Adineta; species Adineta steineri. Next base: position 3,812 of record CAJNOI010002052.1, on the reverse strand, counting down.
ATTTCTTCTATTAACAATAAATCCAAAACTAAACTGAAATATTTTACTTTTCTAATAATTAATGATTAAATCTTCTATATCACTGGTCTTTAAATACAATTTTCAATATGTACATTTTATTATTATTATATTCAATTGAATGTAACATGATAGTTTAGTACTTGTATATTAGCTGTATTATTCGATTCTCATTCATTGTCTTTTTTCTTTAATCTATCAAATAAATCATCTTTGTATTATTCAATGTGTTACTGCATTTCATTATAGAACAATTGACTATTTAATGAATAGTTAGTTCCGTTGGTTTCCGTTGAAAAAAGTATAGATAAGAGTATCATGAAGAAGATAATGATCAATATAATTACTTTCGACTACATACAATAACAACAATTCAAGAGAAGGACAAGTTAGAAAATATATTTCCTTGAAATCAATGGTATATTTTTTCAGATGAGTGACTCATCTGGTAGATAAATCACTGTAAGTCATGCAAATAAAACGTTCGATACTATTTTCTTGAATAATAGAAAAATGAAACAAGTACTTTATTCTCAAGATTTTCATCCAGAGAACTATGTAAAAAAATATGATATTAGTAAAACAATAAAAATGATAAAAGATAAAAACGTACAAATCAATATTTATCGATGAGCGTAGTACGGACATATATAAAAAATATTTGTTCTTCAATTTGTTATTTCATCATCTTTTGATACATCTAAATTTGTTTTATACCATGAACTTATGTATAATTTAACTATATCACAAACGAGAGATTTATCTGGTACTTTTTGATTTGTACCATATAGAACAGCCTAGAAATAGCTCATTAAATAATATCAATTTATTTAAGATTTACTTACTGTTGCTGTATCTTTTTTAACATCACTTGTAAGAATTTCTCTTACACATTGTCGTGTATCTTCAAGAAGTTTATCAACAACACCAGGTTGTGTATGAATTTGAGTAACAGCAATATGCATACTGTACATTTAAAGAGAAAAATAAAAATTCAATAAATTTCTTTCTTTTTTGTATGAAATACCCTGATGGATTTTGTAAACCAATTAAATGCCATCCTTTTGCATGTAAACCATCGAATAAATAATAAATATTAAATTTATCCGAACTTATTGCTACTACACTTACATCAGGTTGATGTAACAGGTAAAGACCATCAATTTCACTCCATCCTTTAGCAATATCTCGTGCTGTTTGAATAATTTTTCGTGTTGCTTCAATATAACCTTCGCGACCATAATACATCAGTGTAGCCCAACAACAAGCAATTAAATAACCAGAACGACTACCAGCTATCGATGGCGAACCATAAAGACCACCAGGCCAATCAGCCAATGCATAAAATTGATATTCACGAAGTTGTTCATTTCGATAAAGAATTACCGATGTACCTTTAGGTGCAAATCCATACTAAAAAATAATTTCATTTCTTGTTTTTTCTTATTAAATCAAATAGAATATACTTTATGTGTATCACAACTCATACTCATTACACCTGGTAGACGAAAATCGAATGGTTCTAATGGAAAACCAGCTTGATCCATAAACGGAATAAGAAAACCACCTAAACAAGCATCAACATGTAATGGAATATTATATTCCACAGCAATCTATATGATAAATGAATTATTTAATAAAATATTTTATATACAAAAGTACTTTAGAAATATCTCCAATAGGATCAATAACACCATGTGGAAAATTCGGTGCTGATGCGACAATCTAAAAACAATTTTATTTTGTTTTTTTGAACAATTAATCCTATTAATTGAATTACTTACCATACAAGTATTTTTAGTTATGGCTTGACGCATTTTATCTAGATTAACTTCACGTGTTTGAGGATTTAATGGAATACGTCTTAATTTTATTTTAAAATAAGAACAAGCCTAGAATAATTAGTTTTTTTTATCAAGAAATTTTCAATTGAATTTAATATACTTTATTAAATGCTGGATGTGCTGTTGTTGGCATGATACTAAAATATTGATATCATATAACTAATTAAAATAATATTTTATTATGATACAATGAACATTTATCATTAGAGCATAGAAAATTCATGTTATTAACCTTTTAAACTAACGAAGACATTTTTCTTTTCATACTAAATTAGTTTATTCATTCAGAAAAGATGTGTCAATTCGAAAAGCCTAAAGTAATCTTACAATGGATCAATTATCTAATATAAAAGACATTCTCTCTTGCGTTCTATCGTTTTTCTTTTTCTTCTTCTTCTTCTTCTTTTTTAATCCTATTGTATTGATGATGAATCCATTTGCATTGATTATGGTTTCTTATTGAGCTCGGTCTCTTTGGAATGTCTTCTTTTTGTTCCATATTTATTAAGTTAATCAGTAGCTCGTCGTTATTCATTGTGATCATCATCATCATCGTACTTATAACACTCACTATTTACTCAGCATTCTATGGATTCTTTTTCTCGCATAGAAGAATTTAAGTCGTCATGCTTTTTTCAATCGTTCATAGAGTGACCGACAGACACAAATAAATGACACATACATATATAGATCTAATGTTGACAAAGCCCAATAGCCATTTATATTTCATACGTTTATAGTTCGAATACACGCATGAATCTGATTGATTGACATACGCGTGATTCTTTATTCTTATATGCACTCTCTCCTCTTCACTAAAATATATATATATCAAAAGTAAGAGTTTCAATAAAAAATAGTGACTATGCATTCTAAAGAACGAGAGAAAAGAAAGAGTTACTTTATTGGTGCCTTACTACATAGTACACTTGAGTACTCAGCCGTTCGCAGTAAAAAGGTCTAGTTCATTGATTACATTAACAAAAAGAAAGTAAGTAAGTAGAAAAGAATATATAATCAGAAATTAACTTAATTTGTTATTACAAAGACAATTTTTCTTATTTTATATATCATCAAATAGTGCAAATACTAGTCGACATAACTTGTAAATTACTGCGAGCAATCATGCAGATTATATATACATATATGTGTTTATTTGCATATTTAAATAGTAGAGATAAAGATAAGATAAGAAGTATGATCTATCATATTAGTAATGGATATCTATCTCTAACAGTATCATTACACAGGTGTTAGTCAGATGTATACGAATACTGTGTTTTCTTCTTCTTCTTCTTCAACAAAAAATGCAAAAGAAGCAAATGTTGATCGTAATCTAATATGACAGAAAATGACTACCTCGTCAAACACATGTTACTAATAAAAATAGATAGAGATACAATAGGGATTTATAGTATACAATGACATTAGCTTGAGATATAAAACAAGGTAATACACATCAATAGAGAAGGTGAAGAATAAAATTGTTTAGTGCAAGAATAATAATATACGTATATATAAAAGAAACAATGAAAGTGTCAGTGTCTACTGCTTATTATATTGATTTCTTTCTCTATTTTATATTCATGTAGACACTATTGAAAAGTGATTATGACATTTTTTTTCTCTCTTCATTTTAATACAGGATAAAAAAAATGATATGTTCTGTTTTGCGGATGCACGATCTAATTCAAAGTCATTTCTTTTTTGTGTATTCTACATGAAGAACAGATACGTGCACATGCATGAGCTCTATCAACGGAAATTAGAGCATGCACATTTAATTGCAGTCTCGTTAGTTACCATGGACCGCGTGACTGCTTCTTCTCAAGGCAAGAAATCTTGCTCGCATACATATAGACAATGTCGTTCGAATGCGATTAATGACAAAAAAATAGAAAGATACAGACAACGTTCTTTTCTTCTTCTTCTTCTTCTTCTTCTCTCTCT
>CAJNOI010002051.1:0-10935 GCA_905250115.1 Adineta steineri | reverse complement strand
AAAGCAGTTCAAGATGAACAAGCACTTAGATATGAGATTGCTTTATTGAAAACTTGGTTGTCTTCTTCAAAATCTTCTTCTTCTTCTTTAACATTGTGCACATTTCAAGATTTAGCATTAACAAAAATCAATGATATATTTACACATCTAATTTTTGATAAACAATTGTCATCAACAGCAACAAATCATCAGACAAAATCTATTGATCAGTTTATGGAAGATATAATAATGAAAACTATCTCTACAGCTGAAACTATTGCCGAAAACTATGTTCAAAAAGTGAACAACGAGAAACAAAAACTATCAAATAATCAAGAGAAATTTAAAAAACCGCCTACTGTCGACAGCGTTAAAATTGCCATTGAAAATCGTCAATTGAATATGGTTGAACGTGCTCAATACAATATTGAACAGATATTAAAGACTATATTTCAAGAGAACATCATTACTAAAACTTAAACAATATGTCAAATAAGGATATTTATTGATACCAAACCAATTTCTTTTTTTTTCTTCATTACTAACACTTACTCTTGCTACAATATAACTTTAGATTAACATGAAATATAATCCATATAATTGTTAAATACATTAATATGTTACTCATTTCTTGATTACTCTAGATATATTGTTCTTAAGAAAATACTCAAGTTTTTGAATAACAACTTATATCAAAACCATTGAAGGTAAGCAATTGTTGACATACATTTATGTACATTGAGAATATTATTATGAAAAATTCTGTTTATTTCTCTTTTCTTTACTTTCACATATCATTTTTAGGATGACTACGAACAACAGTCAAATTGGAAATAGCCCATCAACACCATCGTTTGAAGAGAATGCAAGTCAATCTAATATTAATCTGCTATTATTATATGAGATTCATATAACAAATGAATCAACGCTACAATTCAATGAAATTAATATGGTTCCAAGTCAAATGCCAGCGATTTCGAATACTTCAGAACATGATAATCTAACTCAAAGACGGGAAGTTCGACGAAGACGAGAACAACGAGAATTACTGCAACAGGAACAATTACAACAACAGCAACAGCAGAGGTATTATCAACAGCAGAGGTATTATCAACAGCAGAGGTATTATCAACAGCAAAGGTATTATCAACAGCAAAATCGACAAAGAAGACAACAACAACAACAACAACAACAACAACAACAACATCAATGGTATCACGAACCACGACGACGGCACTACAGAAACTTTTCGGAACGGTTCGATTCATTTGAAGAATCAATGGATGAACTCGACAAGGAGCCACTTTTGGAAGCATATATGTGGGAAAAAATGGACCCAAAGGAACGATGGGAACAAGAACAAATAAATGAATTAGAAAAAACTCATGTCATCGATCCATTCGAACAATTAATATTCATGCAAGATGAACTTGAACAATCCGAACAAATTGATCGACTTCAGAGATTACAAGAAGAGGAAGAACAAACTCAATTGAAACAATGGGAACAAGAACAATTGATGGAACAGAATCGAGCTGATATTATAGCATATGTATCACAAGTAGAAGATGATATTGAACAATTAAAACAAATTGATGTTGTTCAAAAGATGGGACGCGATATAGATAGAAGAGAATTACAACTGCGACAAAAAGAGTCCGATGATGTGGAATTATTTCAATTGGAGCAATGGGAAGATATTGTATTCTTAGTTCAACAATTAAATTAAAACCAAATGTTTTATATTTATTGTTCTATAACATACTTCTCACCTCTCATCTATAATAAATGTTAGATCGTTCACTTTTCCATTACTCATCGAATAGTTTTTTAATTTTTCTTTTCTATTTCTAGATCTTCAACAGAAACACATGATCACAGATCAAACTTGATTATTTTCCTAATTCTAGTAGTTAATCACTATGTAGCATTTAAAGCTTACTCCAAAACTATTCAAGACTGCAAATTTCAATCCAACCAAATCAATACGATCGAAACAATTTAACTCTCAATATTTAGTATAAAAATCTATCAATAACTAATTTAAGTGCCACCCATTTCGTCGCCAACTCTACAGAAATACAAACGCAAATCTTCACAAACAACATAATCGAAAATTCGTCATTAGTAAAAACCATGCCACCCATAATTCCTATTTTCACATCTACTCTCAAGAAGCAATGATAACGAAAATAGGAATAAAAATAATAATCTAAAATCATTGAATCATTCTCTTTACGATATTATTTTTGCTTATTACTATACTTTTATTGTTTTCTCATTTACTCTACTTGATGTTTGATACATTTATTATTAATATTAGGTTCTTACTTATCAACTATTCTCATATTTACTAACTACCAAGCTCAAATACTTCTATTCTCTATTTTTGTTTTTATTCTAGATTCACTTAAATAATAATATGGATTATTTTAATGATATATTTGATGTTCCAGATGATTTGTCTGACAATGATGATCATAATACTACTGAAGATACCAATAAAATATTAGAAGAATACAATGAAGATTTTGATTTTAATTATCTGAACACAAATGTAGATCATGAAGTAATGATTATTGAACAGGATGATATCACGACTAATGATAATCAAGTAATTACAATCGACTACCCTATCTATACTCTTTATAAAAACTACATTCTATATATTAATCTTTTATAATTTAGATAGTTCAACAACAAATTCTATCACAAAAATTAAGTCAAATATCGACAAACAATGATACTGATGATGTTCCAATAGAAAATACAGTTAATGATAAAATCAAACGATCAATAAGTACATCATCGACTTTAGATATTGTTTCGAAGAAATTTCGATCATTAGAAGAAGATGATGAGAATGATGATGGTGATGAGAAAGAAAAACTACCAACATATTTACAATCAACTAGTACCTTCTTAAATAAATTCATGACTGATGATATAATAAATCGTATATCAACAACAATTGCTATCGAAGATTTAAGGCAATTAGCTATCTTGAAACATAAGATCAGTATGATTAGTATACGTCAACAACTATGGACAATTTATTTAAAATCAGGTATGGGTCAATGGAAAACAGATGAAAGTCATCGAATAGATGTTAATCGACGAATTTGGCCAGATGAAGTTCTTACTATAATGTCATTAAAGTTAAAGAATAATAATAATAATAAAAATCAAGATGAACAAAAATTATGTGAAGAGATTGTTTATGAATATTTGGAAGACTTCAATAAAGCTACGATATATTATTGTGAAGAATTTGCAAAAAGAAAAAATAATTTAATTGGTTTTACTGATGAAATCGAGAAGAGCATTGAAACATTTGTTCAACAACATGGTATACAATCACAGCAAATGAAATTGAATTATAAAACGACTATATTAAAATATGGGTATGATGATCAAATTCTTCAACGTGAATATTTACGAACTAACCCAACAAAATATCAAGTAAATTTTTCTTTTAAACTCAAAAATGAAGTTTTATTTTTTATTTTTCTCTCTCTCTGTATGTAGCAAGATATGGGTGATCGTCTATATGAATTAAGATATGAATATGTAAAATCTAAACAAGAATTAATTGAATTAAAACGACGTCTTCTATGTAATAAACCATCAGCAAACTCGATGAATCCTATGTTATTGTCAAAGCTAACATCTAAAATTGTTGATACAATGACAATGAATGCGAATTCAACTCAATTAGATCAACAAGAAAAAGAATTACAACAACATATAACGGATTCAATAGCTTTATCAATGTCTGAAGCGGAAATCAAAATATATGAAGATGGAATATCATTAAATGAACTAGCTAGTCCAATAGTCATTGATGACAATAAGAATGAAAGTTTAAGTGGATATCAAGTCGATCTTATATTTCGGCGCTTTACAATTATCAATAAAAAATTAGAATATATAGGTCAATTTAGAATGAATTATTATCTACGAAGTTCTAATCATGATATCGAACAAGAACGTATAAATAATGGTATAATTCTTTCTTGTTCACCAACAATATTTATTGATACATCAGTACATCATCGTCCTCTATCAACTGAACAACTAAAACTTTTAAATCGTGGACCTACATATGTGCCACCATGTCAATCCTATGTTTCATTGCCATCATTCGAATCACCCGACTCTTTGATTGATAGAACAAAAAATCAATATAAAGTATTACAACATGAATTAAATATTCTATTTCCAAAATATAACAAAAATCAACTTGAATCTGCAAATATCAATAAACAAATTAAAGATCTATACGTTAACATGTTTTCTACTTCGTTAACATCGACGATTCGTCAACGTGCTAAATATGAAAAAGAATTAGTGCAATCGATTCGAATCTATCTCAAAGAAAATAATTTAATTTTACGACGAACAACTGATCAAAGAAATAATTTCTACCTTGGCAATAGAAAAGATTTTGAAGACAAAGCTAATCAATATACAATGGATACATATGATTTTGAATATTGTCAAGATGTCGATGAAACCAATCTTCGACAAACATACAAATATTTAAATGAGATTGTAAGATCAATAAACTCAGATATAAAAAAAATGTTTGATAGTAAAAAAGGTAAAGACAATGATCCAATGAAATTACATATCGATTTTGATCAAATTCAATTATCATATTTATATTTTTTACCTGATGTTTCTAAAGTATAATGTTTTTATTCTTTTATTTATTCTATTACTTTTTCTTTTCTATTTAGAGAAATGATATATCGTTAAAAGCAATCATAACAGGATCATCTAAATCTAGTATAACATCACGATTGTCTCAATTTTTAGATGAATTACTTCGACCTATTACTCAACGTGCTATAGAACCAACTACATTTATCAATGGTATTGATTTTCTTCAAAAACTAAATCTATACATTAATGATAAGAAGAATGATTTTAATTCAAAAACAATGTTGGTAACAATTACTATTAAAAATTATCATACTATGATACCTCATGGAAAAATGCTTACAACCCTCGAAAATTTTCTAAACGATCAACTCGGTTATTCGGCGTTTGTAGGAAATATTTCTCAAAGAAAAGCTCTCGATTTAACAGGATTATTTTTAAGAAATAATTATTTTTATTATAATAATAAAATATATCGTTGTACAAAAGGTAGTCCAAAAGATTTAGTATTGAGTGAAACATTATGTCACATCTATGCATTCCATTGGCAAAAATTATTATTAGAAAAACTTTCATTACAAACACAGTTTTATGGCAGGTAAAATGATTTTTCTTGTTTTTATCACACTCAAACAAGACTTGTTTGTGCTTTTTATTTTCTTATTGTTATTATATAGATGTCAAAATCAAATCTTTTTTACATGGAATCGATCAACAAATACACTTCGTGAAATTCTTCAAACTTTTGGTAGTGAACATGCACATATAGAATTTGATATAAAAATAGATTCAACTGTTCCATTCTTAGATGTACATGTTGAAAATTATCATGGTACATTGTTTACTCGGGTTTATCATGATTCAAACAGTCAAAAATATACTTTACCGTATGTAATTGGTAATTCTAGAAGCGCACATAGTCATTGGTTACGATCGGCACTCATACGTGCAGTTCGTTATTGTATATCTGTCTATGATTTTAATCAAGAACGACTTTATTTACAAGCAACTTGTTTAGTTAATGGTTATTCATTAGAATTTGTTGATGATCGTATTCGTCATTTTTTTAAACATTTTGATGGTGTATCACTTCTTTCAGTTTTAAATCAAGATGAATATGATAAACTTCGTCGTCGTCTAATGAATTATATAAATGAACAAAAAGAATATAATTTGAAAAATAAAGAATTAGAGAAGAATAAACAATTGATTCGATTGAATTATTTACATGAATTTGGTCCGAAATACGAATTTAATAGACAATTAAAAGAAATCTTATCAAACAATTTGGTCGACAAAAAGATTCCTTTTATAAAACAACAATTAACGATTAATCTTAAAACTATCCATCAATATTCATTAAACGGTTTATTAAGTCAACAAAAACCATCTCATCCATTATTCAATAAAGAGAAAATGTTTTTTTAAGCTGAACTTTTTATTCTTTTCATTTATTCATCTAGGTTGTCTTCTGTTTTTCTTCTCTCTAGTTTTTATTAGATTAGTTATCTATTGAACGAGATTCATTTTTTTGTCATTTCTTATTTAATTCTTGACATTGAATGTTCTCATTTCATTGTTGTTCGTCTTCTAGATAAAACAAACAAAAAGAATAATATGTCGCATATGAATATCGACAATAATAGTCAAGAAACATTGAAAGCTCCCAATGAAGATATTCAAGATCGTCCGAATGAAATACTTTCATCAATACACATATTCACACCGCAACAACAACAACGTCTCTATCAAGATGAGCTATGTGCAATATCCTCAGGAATAAACTCTCCTGAGACTGATCAATATCATGAAAGTTATTCACAGCAACAAGTCAACGATTACGAGACAAGGTCAGATGGTGATATTAAATGGTTAGAAGATGATTATAAAGAGCATATAAAACAAATTGAACATGTTCAAGAATTAAAAGAAGAAGAGAAACAACAATGTGAATTAAAACTATCCAAACAGTTAGACGATACAGAACAATGGGAAGCAATGCTTTTACAAAATCTAATAACACTTTCTGAAAAACAATCGAATCAGGTAAGATTACAACTATAGATTGTACAGAAAGATTTAATATATATCTTTTGAAATCATTGATTTCATTACTAGGATTTATATCAACCACAACAAGAAAATAATTCTTTTGAATATCTCAAATACATGTCACGTCATAGTAAAAGAAAATAATATAGGCTCATACTCTGATTTAAGTGATTTAAATGGCCAACATTATGTAATCTTATAGAAGATTATATCGTATAGTTTAACGTTAAATTGTAGTGACTGTATTTACTTATTATCATTATTATTATGTATTGATTTTTATTTTCAATTGTAGTGTTCGCTGATTGACTGTCGTCTTACTTTTCTTCTTCTTCTCCTCCTCCTCCTCCTCCATCATCACTCATCTAAATACTCTCCTTATAATGTTCTAGGAGATAATAGGCCTTATCATTGATCTATAACTTACATTATTTCATTATATTTTAAATAAAAACGACAAAAAAAACTATAATAAGTCAGAACATATCACATGATTTATCGTGGTTTTATGGCGACCAACTATGTTACGTTAACATTATGTATCCATTGATGATTTACCATTCGATTCATTATCGAGTAATTCTCATGAAACAAAGATTTATTTTATAAAATCAATTTTTTTCTTCTATTTAGATAATGCTATTCCATATACTCCACGGTACAAAAAGGATTTAGTGCATCCTTCCACTCAAATAATCAGACAGCATGTGAATTGCGTCAAATACGACTATCATGGATTTTAAATTTGATAAGACTTTTAAGCAAGATTGAAATCTATAGATCATGACAGCATGTCACACGTACCCTCAAGATGTTGATCAGAAATGATTGATCAAGATTCTTCTTTTTAGCAATTAAATTTAAAAATGATATTCACTTCAAAACATTCATATACATCGAACGATCTCTTCAGATGGAAACATTGAGAGAAGAGAAGAGAAGAGAAAAAGAAATTTCATCGTTCATTTTTCTTCTTCTTCTTCTTCTTCCTTTATATTAATCGTCTAGTCTATATGCATATATGGATTATAAATGTATTCTTTAGATTAAATTCATTATTTATTCAACTTTCTTCTTCTTCTTCTTATTTCCTTATCAATACAATGTCCATGATTAATCAAACACCTTATCAAGAATTGATCTTTTGGAGTCATATCCTACAACAACATCCATCATTAGTAATGTCAGAAATGAATCAACTCTTACATACTGTGGATAACGTACAAAATTATCAAAGATCGCGATTAGCCATGAAAAAATACAAAAAATTCTAACATCATTTCTTTCTTTTTATGATTTGTTTTCGTTTCATAGTTATCATTGTTGCAGAGTATCATGTTCTCATGTCATTTTAACTCTCAATATTTATTCAACTATATCTATTCATCCGTTTAATTTTTCATTTTCATTTCAGATAAGATTATTATTGAATGGCTACTCATTATCATACATCTATACAACTTTACTTTAGTTACACTGAAATAAAAGAAAAATCAATGAACTCATCATCAAACATCTGTCTGCAATGAGTATCAACAACAACAATAATAATAGCAACAATAGTGACAGTAGCCAAATCGACAATATTCCATTGGAACAATTATTGAAAAATACTCCAAACGAAGCCAACGTGACAGAAATATTACAATCTGATGTGATTATTAATACCAGTCAATCAAGTATAGAGTTTACTAGAACAAATGTGATTCCAAATCAATTACCATTCATTTCACATGTTTTAGATCAAAATAATATCATTAGAAGACAACATGCTCGACGATCACAACTCTATCATCCAACCCGACAACATCATCGACAGCAGGAATATACACGTAAAAATAACAAACGAAGATCTCAATTCTGTAGTGAAAGATATCCTGCAAATGATGACTCAAAAGATATGTCTATAAACGATGAATGGGAACAAGAACAAATCAATGAATTGGAAACATTTGCTGCTCTTGAACAACTATCATCAATACAAGATGAAATTGAACAACAAGAAAATATTGATATAGTTGAACAAATACATGAACAAGAGCAACATGAACGAAAGAATGAAGAGTTAAGACAATTAGAACAATGGGAACGAGAAGTAGAAAAACAGTATCAAGAACGACTACAAAAGATGACTTTCGAACAACGCTTCGATTTGGTTTTTAAAGAAAAATTTCGAGATTACCAAAGCTTCAATCAATATCATGAGAATATGGAGTTTATGGAACAAAAACAAGTACAAGATTTCGAAGAAGAAGAACAATATGAGCCTGATGAATTTCATCATAATGATCAAGAACCAACGCAAGGTTTTGAACATCTTGAAGATGAGCATACCTTTATATTAGCAAGAACTTCCGAAGAAAAAAAAACATGTGCTACAACTAGACTATCTAAATTAAATACATCGAAGATTATAGAACGAACCATTATACATACAAATGTTCTATATATTTGTTCTGAAGAACAATGGCAACGAAAAGTAAACAATTATATGCAACAAACCAGTCATTTTTTATTCATTGGAGATATTACATCAGAAACATCAGCTAATGATATTAAACGAATACTTATGAACATGAGCAATCTAGTCGTTAAAACATTACATGTTTTATTATATCGTAGAGCAATCAGCAATGAACAATATAGTGACATGATGTTTTACAATCAATCAATCAAATTTGATGTGAATAAATTGGATTTTATACCGAAAATACGTCATGTAAGTAGTAACTTTTCTTTTATCTTATCTTCAAATCCTAGTTATCAATCAATAGAATAAAATCATCATTGAACCGATGATAACGTCTTCTTCAGTAGAACCTATGAAAGGAATTCTACACTTAGTCAATAATCTTCTTCAACCATTAATTCAATGCATATTCCATGCGAAAAGATTTCCTACAGCAAATGAAGCCATCGAAGAGTTAATAAAATATGAAGTAGAAGGTAATCTTCAATCAAAAACATTCTTTGTTACCATCCAAATTCATGATCTTCGCACTACGTTATCTCATGATGTAATGATTGAAGCATTACAGCATTTTTTTCAGCATTATGCACGTAGTATACTAACAAGTGGAATACCGACGATAACTGTTATCCAACTCATTCGTTTGATTCTTGAAAATCAATTTTGTATGTATGAAAATAAATTATATCGACAGACTGTTGGTAGTTCAATTGACTCACCATTGATAACAGCATTAATCGAGATTTATCTATTTTATTGGCAATATGATTTAGTGCGCCGATTGAATTCGTTAGGAATGCGATGCTTTGGTAGATGTTTTAATCAAATATTTTTTACTTGGAATAAATCAAAAGAAGAACTACTCACTTTTCTTTATGAAAACAAAAATAGAACACATTCCAAAGATACTCAAATTCAAAAGACTATTTCAATAGATTATAAAATAAATTATTTAGACGCTGAAATTAGTCATCATCGAGGGATTTTACATACAAAAGTATATCATAATTCAAAATTTGAACCGTATGCATTACCGTATTTATCGAAAACAAGACGAAATCAACCATTTAATAATGATGTGGTAATACTATTACGTGCTGCTCTATATCGTGCTATTCTCTATTGTTCTAATGTTTACGAATTTGACAATGAACGATTGTATATTGAAATATCATTTCTTCTCAATGATATTTCATTATATCGTATTCAACAGATCATTGAAATTTTTTTCATTGAATTCCATATGGACAACAACGATATGCCTATGAATGAATATGCTTACCAAGTTTTCCGAATACATGTTCGACTCCACTACCAACAACACTCTAAATATTATTTAGAAGGACGAAGATGGTAATATGCAATACAAGAAAACGACTACAATTGGTTGTACTGAGTTTCTTTCTTTCTTTGCTAGTTGCTCTTTAACTTAAATATATCAACACATGTTGTTTTGATTTCTTTTAATGCATAATATGTCAAATTTACGTTTTCATCATATAAATATATTCATGACCTATTTTTCTTCTTCTTCTTTCAGATCATATCTACATTTCTTACGTATTCAATAAGAATAAAAAAAACACAATCTTCCATCAAACTCAATTGATATGAATTCTTCGAATGAAATAAACAATTCAGCGAATATAACTGAGAAGAAATCAAATAAAAACAACTCGATACCATTGACATCATCATCAGCGACGACGACGACGACGACGGCAACAATTCAACAAGTAAAAATATTTTTCTCTTCTGTACGAAAAATA
>CAJNOI010002048.1:0-10953 GCA_905250115.1 Adineta steineri | reverse complement strand
TTTTTTTTTCTCTTTCTTAACTCATTGGAAATAAGAATTATAGAATTGTATGTTTGCCTCATTAAAAGATCATTTTTCATTTTGTCTATTCTTGACTGTCGACCGACAACCAGATGCACAGAAGCATACACATACACATACACACACCTTGTTCAATCTTACACTCAATTGACTCGAAATAACACATTTATTATTTTAAAAGAATATAATGTTAATTTGATTTAATTTAATTTTACAAGATTCAATGCCGACAAAATCGTGTATGATCGTCGAAATATTGTATGTGTTAAAGATATTGATGATTATAAGTTAAAAAAAATTTACGAAAAAAAGAAAATCTTTCGATTCGATCAGTTACTCAGAGAGATCAAATAATTGCCTGTTGGCTATTTTGATTTTTTTTTCGTTGGTGATCGATTGACAGTCGGCATTTCGTACATGATCTTGTTCTTAGCGGGATGTGTGGATATATGTCTCTCTATATAATTGTGTTACGTCAACATTACGCCGCTTGCAATTGTCAGAAAAGAGAGAAAGTGAGTCAAGTATGTATCTACTTACAGACAAGATGTGATCTTTCTCTTCTTCAGGTGTTATTATTTGTTCGATAAAAAAAGTTGACTTCACAACATTGTATGGCTCATTGAGCAAAGGCGGGACCCCTATGCCGCCACTATTAAGAAGAACAGTAATATTCAACGAGCAAATATTGCAAGATTCTTTTGCTATATTTATGTGCCGCTCGATCACTCTTGTAAAGAGAGCATTGTTTTGTAGTTTCATATTTACTAGACTAGACATTCTATGATCGATTCATTTTCTTCTTTTTATTAAATATAAAAAAGAAAATCTCAAAGTTTGATTTTACCTTCAAGTATCTTTTCACTCGAATTTTAATAGAGGAAAAGTCAATCTTATTTCTCTCTTTAATCTAACCATGGATATTTCTCTCAAGCGTTTTCACTTGATTGCAAATGACATCATCCGGATATCCGAACTAACACACAAAAAAAACTAGCAAATCTGAATAAACAAAGAAAGAAATCATGCATAGTAAGACACAGAAAATCTTTTTTTATCTGATTTATCTCTAACAAGCTTACTATCATTCATCTTCTTTTGACAAATGAATAATGTGTACCACCTTGTTCTTGCTCAGAATATCTGTCTATGTGCGTCTATCAAAATCTTTCATCACTTCCGTCTTGTCATCATTATATTAACCAATATAAAAATGCAAGAAAAGACCATTTTTTTTCTTCAATATCCTTCTCAAATTGTGTGAAGAAAAAGATCAAATACTAAACAATTCAATAAACTCAATTGTTGTAATTAATTTGCATTACAATAAAATATGAACACATCTCTTTGCAAGAATGCACATCAACATATATTGTAGGCGTTTACTTTTTAGTTTTCATATATGTATATTTTTTTTCTTCATACATATACATATATATATATATAGATGTGCACAGTATGATATCAAGAAAGAAAAAAAAGCAATAATAACTTCTGTCAACGATAATAAATGCATTTTGATCATGCGTAGCCTTTGGTTGGTGTAAACGAAATAAGGTAATTATATCTCCCTCTCTCCTTTTCGAACAGGTAATATACGAAAAAGAAATATGCTTTTAAATGCCATAAATCAAATCTGGCAAGTTAGAAACACCCTCCTCGTCAAGCAACATTACTCATAGGCCATGAAAGCAAGGTAGACGAAAAGAAATAGAAACCCGATTTATTGGTTTTTAAAATATCTGTTAATATATTTTTTTTTATCGATACAATGTCAAAGATCTATAGGAACTTCAATATTCATTAAAAAAGAAAATGAGAGGGAAAAAAAGAACACTAGTTATCACTTTTCTTTTTTCTTTCTTTTATTGTTCTCTTACATTTGATTGGCTATCATAGATATTCTTTTTTTATCGAATAAGATTCGATTGTGTACATAAATATGAGAGAGAGAAAAAAAAAAGGCAACTACTCGTCCATAATATAGAATATATTCTTTTCATTGTAAAAGAAAAAAAAATCGTTTCTTCTCCTATTCATAATTAATTGCCGACATTACATTCCATTAACAAAATTTCGATACATACACTTAAATTACTATTATTTCAATTACTTGCGACAAGTTATTTGTCAAATTTCTAATTGATACTATTTATATTTATAAATAAAATAAGAATATCTTTATCTATATTTTGGATTTTTCTTTCCTTCTTGATCTCGTTTAAAATCATGGTTAAAAACGAACACCAACTGCAATCGATGCTATGGGATACACATCATCATCATCAACAACAACAACAGCTTGACTATTATATGAATGTCCCAGCAAGTTCTTATACAAATGTCAATTTAATTATTAATAATACAAATCGAATTAATTGTAATGGAACATCTCAAACAACAAATGAATCAAAAATAAGTCCATTACCATCAGGTACAACATCACAAACTGTTCCTACATCAACACAAAAATCTCGTTCAACATCAAATAAAAATTCTTCATCATCACCAACGGAATTTACTTCAACAATCATACCTCAACATAAAGAAATCTATCCATGGATGAGTGATAAAAAACATGGAATAAATAAAAGTAAGACTAATTCAAAAAATCAAGCAGGACATAATACGACATCAACATCATCTTCTTCTTCATCATCTGGTAAGACATTTAAATAGAAAACAAAATGTAAAATTTCATTAAGTGTAAAGATGAGAATGAAGAATAGTGTTAAATCTTCAAGGGTCAACGATTTTTTAAGAAATAATAAGTGAGAAAAATTCATGGACCTAGCAAGGTGTCTTCGCTATTCGACACGCATAAATATATGATTTAATTTATCCAGTTGACATTAGGTGATGATATTAGTTTTGTTCGCGTGTCATTCATTTTTTCTTTTTTTTTTACAAATCTCAATAGAATTCATACATGTATTTTTTTTTGATTAAGAGAAAACATAAATGTAACTCTTCTCATTATTGAGAATAGATCTAACCGCTTGTTTGTCTCGACTTATACATGTTTTTCATCTTCGTTTACTGACAGGCGCGCGCGCGCGCCCGTCCGCATCTCTTACTATTGACGATGATAAATGACCATATCATTATTCATCCAATACCGCCGCTTTCTCATCGAGCGAATAGGATACAGAACATTGAATCTTGTCATTGCAAAAGGTTTTTTTTCTTCTTCTTCTTCTTTTCTTATGTATTGATCAATAGTTAAGATAGGTTTTCTTTTTTTTTCTTTGTCATAGATAAAAGCAATTCAACACCATCAAAACGAGCTCGAACTGCTTATACAAGTGCTCAATTAGTTGAACTTGAAAAAGAATTTCTCTATAATAAATATTTAAATCGTCCACGACGAATCGAATTAGCACAAGCACTGAGTTTAACAGAACGACAGGTAAAGTTTCTAAAAAATGCCTAAAGAATATTTTTTTTCTAATTTATTTTTAATATATCAATTCATCATTAATAGATCAAGGTAAATAAATTCTTTTCTTTCGTAACTTATAAATTAATATTTCTTTTTTCTTGTGTGTTATAGATATGGTTTCAAAATCGGTATGTGAAAATTTATTTTTTTTCTTATATTTTTATTCTCTCTGTTATTTTTCTAGTCGAATGAAAGATAAAAAAGATGGAAAAAGTCGAACATCATATAATAATGGTTGTGTTATTGGTTTAAATAATTCTCCATTGGCTTCATCAACAACAGAAAAAGATGAATTAAATTCATCGTTAGCTCTTCGTTCATATCATCATCATCATCCTCAACATCATGGATACTATCAACAACAACAACCACCATCAATGTCTGTTACATTTTCAACACCATCACCATCAAATTATTCAAAAGCATTTCAACAACAAATTGATTATAATACAGCTACACCAGCCGATATGTATGATATGACAGCAAATTATTGTATAAAACAATCACCAACATCACCATTCAATTCATCAAATTATTATCCAAATGGAGTTGGAAATAATATTAAAACAAATTATATTCCTCCAACATCCTATGAACGTCCACCAGTATCATTTGATTCATATTATTTTAATTCGGATACATCATCTGTTGTACATCATCAACAATCCGGTACAGCATTACCTCCATTTGCATAGAACATATATTATATAAATAATCTCCTATTTGTTTCTGTTCTTTTTGTCTAGTCTTGATAACATTTCTTTTCTAATTTTCTTCTTCTTCTTCTTCTTCTTGCAATTCATTTGTTTATTATAACGTTGTTGTTAGATGTTAATTTTCTTTCTATCTTTTTTTTCTTCTTCTTTTCTCTGTTCTACAAATTGTCTACATTATATAACAAAAAAAAATCTGTTCTATATAATTGTCAGAAAGTGTGAGTTTTTGTATAAAAAAAAAGTATTTGATCGATTGTCAATGAAAGTTTTTATTTGATTGACAAAATTTATTTGGTAGTTTTCGTATAGATATTATACGACATTTTTTACGATAAATGTTAGCATTGATAGTTTCTATTAATGAAAAGAATAATTAATCAATTAGAACTTGACACAATTGTGAGCCATCTGATTGTCACTAGTCTAGTCATGTGTATTGAATGTATCTTTTCAAGTTCATAGGATCTGATTTAAGAAGAACTTTCAATCAAGAAATCAATCATACTCTGTCCTATCATGATTATAGAAAATCTTCTGTAGCAGAGAGTAGATTTATTCTACATGTATATAGTAGTTATTTTTACTAATTATAGCATCAGATAATGATCGTGAGTGATGATGTAGTAATCTACTCAGCTTAGAAAAATACTGTCGGATCAATATAAATGACTCAGATTTTCACTATATAAATCCGTTACTTGATTCTTAACCGTCAATGGATGTTGAATATTAGTTAATATAAAATTATCAGCAGAACATAATACAGTTAGCTGATAGGTGTCAGTAATGTGAAATTTTAGTTAAATTTTGTGTGAAAAATATTATAGCATAATTCAATAGTTTTGATGATGACTGATTTTATTTTTAAATTAATATATTTCATTGAAACAACTATCGATAGTTTCTCTTTTTCAATATTTTTAGGTAATAAAAAAGTTTAGTAGATGATTTATTTTATTGTTTATTCTGTTTCAAATATATGAATTGTTTTTATGATTCATCTATATTTACTATAGTAAATGTGTCTATAATACACAAAAACAAAGAATTTTTGTTTCTAAACTGTTTGTTTTTGCTTTCTTTCGAAATCTTCACGTTGACTGTAAACAAGAGCATAAAATCTTGTGATATTTTCGTACAAAATTACTTTCTCATTTTTAAAACTTGAGAATATATTTTAGACTAGAAGTTCATCTAGTCATAAAACAATAGACATGTTGATTTAAAAGTAATATTGAATTGCAAATCATACTCTGAAGTTGAAAGTCAGAGGGTTCACATTTACACAACTTAAGTCCGAAGTGAAAAGACTAAATTATGAAAATATATCGGGATCTGATCTGATATTTTCCTATTTCTCACTTATATTAATCAATTCAATACCAAAGCCGACGGCAGGACCAGATAAGTTCTGATTCTTGAAAAATGTATGATTTAACGATTCGATAGAATGAAATACTTATATAATTACTGTCCATTTAATCATTATAAAATAAATCTCACAAATTATCATTCGTATATATGAATATCAGAATATTTCTGGTAGATATTTATCGCTACTTTTGCTAAAGTTTTTAGTCCATTCTACTCGTTATTATTATTATTGTTGTTGTAACAAACAATCGTTCGGTCAAATTTCACTTTAAGCAAACGATTGTCTTGTATGCTCCTTTCTTTCGTTCTTTCTTTTTATTTGTTTTGTCGCATGAAATGTGTTGATTACAGAATAAAAGTAGCACTCAATAGATTGACACTATCGGTACAAACAATAATACATATAACGAAGAAAATCTTACAAATGCTATCAACGTATCGACACGCGTCTTATTATTTTTTTTGTTGCAGACTCTATTGATATAATACAACAATTAGCATATTGGCGAATTGCTTTTTTGACTTAGCAGATCGATATAAAATTCCTATCTCGTTTCTCAGATAATAAAGCAAAAGTTTCATCAACCGTATTATAAAATATAGCATACTTCTTTATATCTCGTGGCAGTTCTTTACATATGAAATTATTTAAGCATGTATGAACATTGATTGATTTGTACATCATAAGATGTAAGATACAGGAAAACTATGTGTGATTATTATTCGTACTGAATGTCAATGTCAGAAGATGCATATCACGAAAAAAAACAGTATAATATGTCTTACTTTTATTTTATTTATTCATTAAAAAATAAATTTTCAATGCCTTAATATAGATTATAAATTTGAATAGAATGTCAGACTTTAGGGTCGACGTGGACTATATATTATTTCGGTCAAAGTAAGAATTATATGCAAATGAATGCATAGATTTCGTTTTTTATTAAAAATTAGTAAAAATTAATATTTTTTATACAGGACAAAATATTTAGTTAGTTATTCTAATGTATGTAATTAACGTATTTTCTGATCAATGCAGTGATTTATCATAATTAGATTTAAAAAAATTGAATAAAATTAATTGTTCAAAGACTAAATATATTTTTGTTGTTATTCTTCTTCATTTATTAGAATTCATCTTATTGAACAATAGTTTATATATATATGGAACATATTATTGTTAATTTCAATTTTTCGATCAATACATCAAAAAATCGAAGATCATCATATTGATGAAGTCATCAAATATTCTTGATGTATAAGTAACGTACAAAAATCAAAGATGAAAAAAAAAGCTTCAACTTGTTTATGTTTTCTTTACTTCGTCTTTCGTCGCAATTTACATGAAACAATTCGTTGCAGAATGGCATTCGTTATGTCTCTCTCTTTTCTCTCTCTCTCTCCTTCACTTTTTTCTCATATTTACCTTTTTGCCTGATTGAATCCTTCTTATAGTTTGCGCATCGCTTTCCTATTGGTTATTTTATCAAACATACTGCCACTTGAAATCGAATCGAAGTTGGTGTTGTTATTAAAGTATAATATAATAGTAGGTGAAAGCAGAGCAGAAAAAGAGCACACAACTTTTAGTCGAAAGTCATTTTATCACATACAATATTATTCTAAAATTCATTTGGCATTATGAGTGGAGGTATTTTGTAAAACTAGAATTTTCTACTTTTAATTTCATTCTTTCCTTTTTATTTCAATAGGTCGTATATTGTATAATGTTCCATGTTCAGTTTGTCATGACAATTCATCTGGAAAACATTATAGTGTATATGCGTGTGATGGGTATGTGAAATAAGTGTTCTATTGCCTTTTTACATTGAATAGGTTAGTAATGTTGTTCTTGTAAGATGATGTTGTTAAACATCGATATGTTGAGAGTACATGAAATGGCTTGGAGACATTCTCACCTTCTTGTCTTTTGAATAACGATATACATATATATGTATGTATATACACACACACGTCTTGTTAATACATTAGGAGTAAGCACTTATCGAGATTCACAAGAAGTGTGTCGCACAATGACTGACTCGATTCTTGAAATATATACAGTTCCTACTCTATTATAAGAGTTACGATTGGTTCAAAAAAAAAGAAAGAAAACTTTATAATATTAAAAATGATTTCAATCAGTAAAAGGTTTTTCTTGACGTTTTAGGGTTAATAGATTAGAGTGGGTTTTTTAAAAGTGAAGAAGAAAATAATTTTTTTTGACTTTAGTTGTGCTGGTTTTTTCAAACGATCAGTACGACGTAATCGTGTTTATCATTGTAAAAATCGAAATAAATGTGTTGTGGATAAATATAGACGGAATCAATGTCGAGCATGTCGTTACCGTTCGTATTTATTATTTTCTCTCTTATGATACACATTTTTTTTAACATATTTATATAGGACGATGTCTTGATTCAGGAATGAATAAAGATGGTAAGATTTTAATATTTTCCTGATACAAATAAACAATACACTTTATTTTATCGACTATTTGTTGATATGAATCTCACGGAATATAAATTTGAAGAGAACAACAGAAAAATAAAGTGTATCGTTTATTTTGACTCAAGAGATAAATTAATATTTTCTTTTTAAAATTTATTTAGCTGTTCAAAATGAACGAGGACCACGTCAACCATTTCCTGATCGACATATGCATATAACGGGCTCATTTGGTATTAAACCAGAAGTAAAAAATTCGAATTCTAAGTTTCAATGAATATATTTATAATTCCATATAACTTTAGCCTTCTTATGTTCCTCCAGCAATTCAAATTCCTTTATCTAATAATCAATTTCAATCAAATCCAGTATTTAAACTTGATTTATATGTCTATGAAATGGCTGCTCGTATACTTTTCTATATGGTACATTGGTTACGTTCAATCAAAGAATTTCAAATGATTAATGTTAAAGATCAGGTTAATATTTAATTAATTTTCTAAATATACATATCTAACTATCTAATTAATTAAGATTGCTAGTCTTCTTCATTGCTGGCATGAAATATTTCTTTTGTCTTTATGTGAATATAAATTTGACGTCCCATGGATGAATTTAAGCCATGCAGGTAAAATTTCATCATTTGTTTTTTTTTCCAATAAAAAATAATTTTTACTATTTTATTAGCGGATCGATCGAATGGAAATGGAATAAAAAATTTATATTTAATGCAAGATATTTCTAATCGAATTCAACAAATGAATATCGATTATGTAGAATATTTTCATTTAAAACTTTTATTATTTTGTCGATGGGGTAAAGTAATAAATTTATTAATTTAATCTAATATTTCTATTTTAGTTGATTCAAATCATAATTTGAATGGACATAGTTTGCTTGATGATCATTTAATGGCATTAGAAATGCATGTTCGTCGTACTTATCCACTTCAACCTCAACGTTTTGAACAATTAAAAAGTCTCTTGTCAAATTTACGTACAATTTCTTCACCAGAAATTCAAAATCTTTTCTTTAAAAATATTCTTGGCTACTGTTCGATTGAATTAATTCTACGAAATTTATATGAAACAATAACAATATCTTCATAAATCTCATGAATAGATTCGATATGGAACAGTAATTATAAACAATTTGTTTAATATTTCTTTTTTTGTATCATTGTGTGTATTTGATTGAATTCATTTTGTGTTTTATTATTTGTGTGTGTGTATGCATATACGTACAGTTTTTCTCGTAAAACATCATTTTAAATGAGAAAATTAGATAGGAACGATTTCATATGGATCAATACAATTTTTCTATATTCAATAATCTAAGTTGTTAGTTGAATAGAAAGACATAAAGTATTCATTAGTTCGATGTGTATCATGTAAATCAAAGACAAGCTATTCTTTATTTAATAGTGAGTACATTTCATTGTCACATCTAAACATAAACTAAGAATTTTCAATGTGCCATCGATAATTCGCCGGATCTTTGAAAACGGAATCACATTAACCAGTATCTGGTAGACAACAAAAAATATTAGGTAACTTCATATATTTTCTAGTGTCCAACAAGAAGACACAATTACAAATAATTATTCAGTGAGATGTTTCATAAAACAATTTATCTAACAAGACGAGTCTTAAAAACGAATAATTCATAATAAGTAGAACTGATTCCATCTTACGATATCAAAATAGGCTAAACAAAATTCATAAATAATACCCAACTATTTTGGAGTAAAAATCTGAAATATTGGTTATTTTCATAAAGCAAATTAGGAAGTATATAATTTCGTATCAACATATTTGCATTACCATATGATTTTTATTCTTCAAAAAGGTCGCCTCGTTATTTCTTGAGATATATATAATGATTATAGATGCTGCGTAGTTTTTTTTGAAAAGAAAAAAAATGTATTCAAATCATGTCACGAAATAGTATGTCAAATCAATCCGTAATATCATAAAACTTTTGTTATTGGCAGTAAACATAATTCTATTCATGATAGACTATATTGATATAATGTATACGCAATCTCGAATTATTAGTAAAACTAAATCGTTTTAATCTGACTTTTTCAAGCATAAATGAGGAATTTATTAAAGTTTAAATATTGTTCTTGTCATTAGTATAGATAGATTCAACAGAATTGTCGTCAATAATGACTGAAAGAAAATTTGATTAGAATATATTCTTTGAACTTTAAAATAAAAGAATAATTTTTAATTAAATAATTATTCATTTTCGTTGACAATGAACTGCACATAGGATATTTCTTTATTCAACATTTTATTTATACATTCTCATTCAATCTATTATTTTATGTGTTTTTGTACAAATGATTATATCTGAAAGAAAATTGTCAAATCATATATTTTTTATTCTACTCAATGCATTATGAAATTCGAGTATAGACAAACATACATATCCATAAGTCTTTTATTCAATCAAAAAAGATGAAAGTAGAAGAGAAAAAAAAATACATAATGTTTTAATAAATTTTACTTTTCTATATTATTTCGTTTTTTGTCAATGTTAAAAAGTCGTTGAAACCTTTTGTTCGTAGTTCGATTAAAATCTTTTTTTTTTGCGTTGGTAAAACATAGAAATGAAATTGAATGTGAATAAAAGAAAATTTGAAATTTATTTTCTGATTGTAAATATTTTCTTTTTAAATCTCTTTAGTATATATTCAATGTCTGGGCCACTTAGTGGGAAGAGAAGACAGAGAAAGAGAAAATTATTGAAGCGAAGAATAGAAGAAATAGGGAGGATATAAAATATGCATGAATTTAATTGCCGTAGTGGCAAAGGTGCGACCCTTTTTTCTCCCCCTCTCTCTTTCTCCCTCTTTCTCTCACTCTCTTCTTTCTTTCACCTGAGGGTGAACGAATGAATCGAACATATATGTGTGTCTTTGTAAAGAAACGAAAAAAAAAAAAA
>CAJNOI010002047.1:0-10958 GCA_905250115.1 Adineta steineri | reverse complement strand
CTCTCTCCCTCTCGTGTTTAAAGATGGACCACATACAAACAAATAATCATTGTAAACTATCAGCAAAAAACCGATGTACTAAGGAAAAGAGAGATCACAGCGCGAATACAATACAAAAAGGAAGAGAATTTCTTTTTTTTTCTTTTTGAGCAACATCAGAAAATATCATATTTCTGTATTAAAGAATATTCTTTCAGTCATTCGCTTTTCTCTTCTTACAAGATTTCTTTTTAGGTTTTTTGTTTTTCAATAGTTTTTTATTAATAAGATTAATATAATAAATTAAAATTTCTGCTTTTATAAATCTGTATGATTTTCATTCGCATAATTTAACAATAAACTAATATAGTCTGTCGATTTTGTTGTTGTTATATTTGTATTATTGATTGTTGTTTGATTTATTGAATTACTTAATAAACTTGATTTAGAATCTTTATTTGAATATGTTATTGTTGTTGTTCGTTTACGAAACATTCTCATAAATACTGTTAGAGAAATAAATGTCATAATAACAACAATTAACATTAAATATATCCAACAATTTGATACATTATATGCATTATGTTTTAAACGTTTACTTTGAACATTAAGTTTAGCTGTATTATGATCAATTAATGTTTCGGCTTCACTAATTTTCTATAAAGAAAATTTTGTAGAGTTAAAGGAAAACAATAAAATACGAACTTTTTGATCATCTTTAACAATATCACGAAGACGTTGCAACATCTATGATAGACACAACTAAAAGTCTTAAAAATACTGCAGAACGTCTTCGTGTCTATCTTCTTCCGATTGTATATGTTGTTGTTGTCTATTTAAATTATCTAGACAATAATAAAACAAAACAATATCGTTAGTATTTGATTAAAAGATTTTGTCTTAAACTATTAGATTATAGTATACTTACGACGATCAGATTTATTTGATGTACTGAGATTTTTTTCTGTTTGACTGGAAGACATTGGAGGAGTTGGGATTTCCGGTTGTTGTTGTTCTTTAACTATCGAATCAGTTTGGATTGGACGACTAACTTGCCGTGGAAATGTTTGATCCTCCTTAAATATAGATTTAATATTTTTTTTCAAAAGAATTAATTGAAAAATCTTATATTATCTATCGTATTGATAATTACGTGACAAACGTAATATAAGATTGTTGTAAACGTAGGTTTAGGATATAAGATAGTATGTAAAGAATGGACTTGAAAATTTAATATTAATACAATTGAAACAAATTATGTTAATTATTGCGTAAAATGATTCGTTAGAAAAAAAGAATTCTATGTAATTATCATGACTAATCTATCACAGGAAATAATTTCACAATACATAATTTTAATGAAATATTCAATGTGATTATAAAGCTATTAGCCAAGATTATCACCAGAAAACATTAATGAGATTATTATAGAGTTCAAAGGTACCAAAAAGTGAGACAGAATTACATTTATTCCTATATTCCCTGAATATTATACCATTACTTTCATACTAAATGAGAGTATCTTCGTTAAACATCGTGGGAATTTCCTTTTCACTACTAGAATATAAAAGAATACATTCGCAAAAAAAACTCGAACTGTCAAGTATGTATTTCATTTTCTTTTTCGGAACGTATTCTTGGTCATCATTATTACTTAATCCATTCGCTAGAGATTTGCTCCGATTTTCCGTAGTTCAAAGTATGAATTGAAGGTGTCAGTTTTTAATTTAAACTCAAGTTGAATTTAGATAGAACCATCCCATGAGATAATAGATATGTATTTTTTATGAAGGAAAGATAAGTTTACGAGTACATTTTTCACGAGGTTGTCTAGAAAAAAGAACGTGACTTCGTCTTAATTATACTTACTAATTTAATAGGATCAAGACTTTGACGAAGCTTATCAATTCTTTGTTTATATTCATCTAATTGTTTTTTAGCTGGTCGACTGTAAAAACATTAAAAATCTTCTTTTCTTCTATTTAAAAACCTAAGAAATTATTACTTCATCGATTTGTGCATATCATTTAACATATTTGTTAATGCATTAATAAACTAAAATTGAAGATTGAGAAAAAAAACATGAATTCGATTTTTTGTTTCTTATTATTATCAATTACTTGATCAAGTTTCCATTCTTCAATAGATTTTTCTTCTAAAAGTTGTTCAGTTGATGATAATAATCTTCGAAATGTTTTTTCTATTAATAAATTCGATGATGCAATTACTGCCGGCATCTACAATGATAAAATGAATTTTATTTTTTATCATCTATCTGAATATTTCGTAAGGAAAGAAACAGAAGAAGAAGGAGAATGTCGTTTATTTATTTTTTTTTATTAATGTCTTTTTACGTTGATTCCACATATGTTGCATCATATGAATAAGACCTAAACAACAAAAAAACATGTTTCTTTAATGTATAAAAGATTTTTTGTCATTTACCTAATGGTAATAATACTAAGTAGATTTGAAGAAAAAGAACAAAATTAAAAGAAAAATTCATTGCATTTGGTAAATCGATGCTGAAATAACGTTTCGATTGATAATAATTAAGACTTTTGTAAATAGTTAAACCTAAAAATTATATATCGATAGATATTAATTGAACAAAAACAAACGAATTAGTTTACCTTCAAGAAATGCACCTAATGGATAAAGAACAATCCAGAGTGTATAACGTAACCATGCAATTATACGATTATCTTTATTTAATAGACGAATACCATAATATGGATAACTTGAAAAGAAAAAAGAAATTTTCAGTTGAAAAATATTTTTTTTTTTATTTTCCCTACCGAAAAAGTTCAACGAAACTCCATACTAAGAATAGACAAGGTACAACTGGTGATGCTTTTATTTCATTATTAAAATTAATAACAACAAATAAAATTAAATTTCGACCAAGAAACTAAATAAATCAATATGTCTTAGTTATTTTTTTTTGAATAAGACTTTACTTGTATTAATGGTGATGTCCAATCACCTTTAGTAAAACCAATTAATGGATGAATCGTTTCAAGTACTGCTAAAGATTGACATAATTTTATTGGATTTTCAACAAGTCTATAAGCATTTCGTAGATCTTCAAATAAGATATATATTTTCAATTCGAGAATATAAATTTGTTTATCAAACTTACGTCCTCTGGCTATAAAATAGAATATTAAACGACTAAATACCAATAAATAAGCCGTAAATTGAAATAAATTATAGAAGAGTAACCAATTTGTTCGATGATCAAGAAAAGCTTTAATAAATATAAGAATATTCAATAAAAATTATAACATATGAATTTTGTAAAAAAAATGTCATAAATAATAGTTGACATAGTCAATATTTTTCGTCACAGTTACGGCTATATATTTTCATATACTATGTTTATTATTGATAAAGATCGTATATACATGTTTTCGTATTATGAAAAACGCAATACTAACATTCGAATTGTGAGTAATCTAATACATATAATATAAATACTTCTGTAGTCGTCATCAATATGAGTCACGTCAAATTTACCCCTTTACCCCTTGGTGGATCATTTCTGACCCATTCGTAAAACGTTTTTTGGAAAATAAAGGAAGCATGATACTCGAAAACTCTCAAAACAATATTTGTAGGGAACTCCATAAGCTATCGATTGGAAAAAAGAATATTTTGTTTTGTTGCTCTGTCTCCGAGATATATGACTTTTAAAATCGATAATTACAGAAAAATACGAAAAGAATTAGATAGGTAAGATATGTTAAAGCAGACAATGGTCACTCGAGGATTTTAGAAAATCAACACCTTAGGTTCTCGACGTTCACAACCCGATAATAACGTTTTGTTTAAACCATGTAACATTATAGAGTGAACAATTCTCTGCAAAATAAGACGTCTCCAAGCTCTCTAAGATGTTTTCTTGTCGAACTACATGAGTATTACGGAAAGTCCCTGAGAATTTTCTTCAAGTCGATACCCATCAGCATACTACCGTAAAACTCAAGTCTGTGTTTGATCGATCTGTCCATACTTTTAGCATATTGGAGGCACCAATACTCTATTCCAATCGTTGTTTCATCAGTAGCTCTTCTAAAACCGCGCCAGGGGGTAAAGGGTTAAGAAATAGAATAAATTCGCATTTTTCCTACACTTGAACTAATCTTATCTTTCTAATTTATCAATTATTTAGTAATATTTATCTTAAATCTAAATGTTTTTTTTATGTCTATTAGTAGAAGACTCATTTGTGCATGTCATTTTACTAGCACATCGACCAGATTCATATGAATAGGAATGTTCTACATAACATGAAAGAAATAATACCTTTTGGTTTCGTTTTGCGAGGATCTTGACGAAGTGATTTATACATATCATCATTAAAGTTATTGTTCTATGAGAAAATAATATCGAAAAACATAGTTAATCATTTTATTTTTACTTACAAACATTGGCTTTTTTTTGTTCTTGATCAGATTCATCTTCACTAAATGCCATTTTATCAAAATCAGCCTAGAAATATTCAATTCTATATTAGAAAAAGATGATTTTGTTTTAGTATTAAATTCTACCTTTAACCAAGGTAATTTAGCAGAAGCTTTAGTAAGACGTGGCCAAGCATTATTTGTATCGCCTTTCTTTTTCTTTAAATTAACATTTATCTCACGATCATTTATTCTATAGGTACTAGTCTAAATTATAATAATATAAATAATCATTTATTATTTTTTCTTATTTTAATTTACTTTTGCGTCAATTTTTTCAAAAAGTTCAATTTCAAATGAATATAATTGCTCGCCACGTGATCCACTACATCCAGTTGCTTGAAATTTAATACTCGATTCATTAATATCAACTTTTGGATACTAGGAACAAAAAACCAAATAAATATATCAAAAAAAAAATATAATCGATAATGCGACATATTGAAAATATTATTTCTTTGTCTTTTAATCGATTACATCAATAAGTATATCATTTTCATCTCGTAATTTTAAATGTCACTATAGTATAACTGAACTATTGTAATCATAGACATATTTCTATAATCGTCATATCCTGTTCAAATATTAGTATTAGTTGATATTTTGTTAGTAAACTTAATCGTTTTTTTTTATCTAGGAAATTATTTATTTTTCCTAGTGCTTAAATCTCGATTATATGAAAATTAAATACATACTTTTACATCTGTAAGTCCAATACGTAATGACACGCTATTTAATGTTTGTCCCCAATGGATCTAATGAAAAATTGAATTATCTATTATATTATTAAAATAAACATGCAAATTATACCGGCGGATGTAAATCAATAGATGATGCCATCTAAAAATGAATGAGAATATAATACCTTTATATTATATTCTTGATTGACTACTACAAGCTATTCTTGTTTTGTTAGTATGCAATGAATTGAAAATACATTGTATATATGTTTTTTTTTCAAACTTTTGTCAAATTTTATTGTATTTATTAGTATAGAGTAGAGTTTGAGAGAACATGCGCAGAAAAAAGAGAAAGAGAGAGGGAAGAGAAAAAGTCACATTAAAAAAAAAAGTTCAGCTCATCACGACCAAAAGAAGAGAAACAGATATACACACACATTCACAAAAAGAGGCTTATTTGCTTGTTTTTTATACACAGCGAAAAAAAAGAACAAAAGAAGAAAAACTCATTGTTTATCTCTTGATCACCATCTTTTTGTTTTTTGTTTTCCTTGAAATATGTCAAACACAAACACGCATTCAATCTATCGGCGTGCACACATGTATGTGAAAATTTCATTCACAACAACTGAATCTCGATTAAAATAGATCTTCTATGTATATATGTATATATGTAATTGATTTGCTTTTTGTTATAGCGCCAAGACAAAAAAAAAGAAAGGAAGAAAATTAGAGCAAAGACAAGCTTAAATGTATTGATTTACGCACACGCACCACAACCATACAGAGATATATAACTAAAAGCATCACACACACACACTACAAGAAGTAGACAAATTGTTTAATAAAGAAAAAGAAAAATTTGTTTTTTTTTTTGTGCAAGAAAAAAAAAAGAGATATTGACAGTAAAAACTAATGAGTTGAGAGACAAAAAAAGATTTATTGCACACACACGCGTGCGTGAGCAGCACAGCACAATAGTAGTAGATCTCTTTTTATTTGGTTTTGGTTCGTTTGTTTGTACTTTTTGTCGATATGAAGCTCGGCCATCAAATAAGAGCGTACATCACACAATAATAATAATAAAGAAGAGAAAAAGAAAACAATAGACATTCACATCACAAACATACAAAAATTGGATGGTACCGGGAGGGAATTCTCAGTGCGGTGCAGTGCATCATCAGCGGAAAAAAAGAAGAAAAACAGATATGAAATACAGAAGAAAAAAAAATTCCATCTGAAACTCACACAAATATAGTCGACATTAATAGATACACATAATGAAAGAGCATGAAATGTAAATGTACACGATTGTAATGAGACAAAGAGAAATAGGACACAGTTTTATCATTTCACTGACTTTGTTTTGGCCGAAAGAGAGAAAAAAAAACAAAAAAGAAAAATTAAAGAAGAAAGAACAAAAATGAAATAAACTCGCGATTTTTGTTTTGTCTGTCGTTGTTACTACTACATATATGGTCGATAGCCGCCGAAAGACGCATGAGGTGGTGGATGATTGAGCGATGGTGGTGGTTTTGATGTACCTCGATATTGTTGTGGTTTACCCCAGTCGTTCATCGATGATTGAAAGCCTTGTTGATCATGCATGGAACCTTGTTGCCATTGTGATCGATTTGTTTGTTGTTGTTGACGTTGCATATGATGAAGTAATTGAGGATTTGAAAAGGCACTAAAATTTATTTAAATAAATTATTACATAAACATTTTGTTTTTCATTTTTCTTTACCTATCAGCCCCACCAACATTGAGATTACCCATTGATGATGATGGTCCTTTTGGACCAATTGGTAATGAACTTGGTGTTACATGTGGATCATCTTCTGCATTTGGTAATGATGATTTCCAATTCCATAATTGACCAGGTACAAATGGTGGTGGACCCTCAATATCATCAACGAACTCTGATAATGCATCACCAAATGCTGCTGATGATGCTTGATTATTATGTGCATGAGGATCAACATTACTACCTTGATTATTAGTATTTGATTCATTTGTTTGATTATTTTCCCAATTATCATTTGAATGATGTCCACTTGTTTGCCAATCTCTTTGTGTTATACCTGGTGGTCCAAACATTGATGATGATGATGATTGTGGTCCTCGTGTTCCTGTTTGTTGTTTTGTCCATTGATGTAAACGTGACTGATCAACATTAAGTGTATTTTGCATACGATCAGCTAGTTGATCTTGAGATTGTGTTGATGATGCACCTGGTGGTGCTTGACTTTGAGCTCCTGGACCATTAGACATCATTTGTGATGGTGTTGGTGTAGGTGCACCTGATTGTTGTTGTACTAATTTTGCATGTGCATCTTGAATTTGTTTTTGAACAATTAACATTTCTTGTTTTTTTTGTGTAATTAATTTTGATAAACGTTCGTATTCAGTTTGGAAGAAAGTTATTGGAAAACGTTGTTTATGTTTGGAAAAATCAGATAACTGAACGGATAATGACTGATATTTTTGTTGAAGTTCAAATAATTTTTGGAGAAGCTTTAAAAAACAACAAAATTTAGAAAAAAGAGAATAATTTAAACAATTATTTTTACTTGTAACATAAATGGTGGTAATTTAGTATTGAGCAAATCTTGACTAATTAAACCCGCTTGTACAGCAAGACGAAATTGTTGCATAATCTGAGCATGTACTGCAACATTATTAATATTTCCTGATCCTCCTTGTTGTTGTTGTTGTTGTTGCTGCTGTTGCTGTTGCTGTTGTTGCTGTTGTTGTGGTGTTGGGGTTTGAGATGATTGTGTTGGCATATTGTTTTGTTTACCAGTTAATGGAACGTAGGGTGCTTGATTCGGTACAGGTGATGTTGTTGATAATTTAGGTGATATAAGACCACCCGTACCCATAATAGCACCAGATGGTGTTGGAATACCATTTGGATTAATTGGTCGTAAAATATTACCTGGTTGATAGAGTGAATTAGGTCGTGGTGCAAATGGAAGTTGAGATGGTGGTAACATATGATGTGGTGGTTGTTGATTAGCTGATGGTGGTAATAAACCACCGAGACCAATGATAGGATTTTTGAGATCAGAATTTTGTCGATATTGATCACCACCCATCGATGGATTTTCAAAACCACCCATACGATGTATACCATGAGGATCATGTGGACCTTCACTGAGATCATAATCATTCATAAATCGATTTCGATTCATTGATGACATTTGTAATGATCCACCCATACCACCGCCGCCACCACCACCACCACCGCCAGGTCCTCCTTGTACTCCCCAACTACTTGTATCAACTTGACCTTCATATGGATCAAATGGAACTTTATTTTGTGAACCCTAATAAGAAATAAATAATATAATGACATATATATATATACAAATCACAAACTTACCTGTAAACCCCAATCACTTGTATCAACCATTCCATCACGAAACCAATCATCACCATGATGCATTGATTGTTGTTGAGGATGAGAATTCCAATGTTGTGGTGGTGCTGATTGTTGTGTACGATAATTTGGTGGTTGTTGTTGTTGCTGTTGTTGTTGAGGTGGTGTTGGTGATGATGTTCTTTGATCAGTTAATGTAGATGGATCATTCCATTGTGACGTTGGTTGTTGTTGTACTAACGTCGGTGATTGTTGTTTTGGCCAATTTTCATCATTGAGTGTCATTTGTGTTGCTGATGGTGTTGAAACAGAATTTTGAACATTTGATGAAACAGGTTTTTGAACAATAGATGGTTGTTGTTGTGAAATAGTATTCGTCGAATTTGTTAAAGCTGTTTTTGTTCCATTAGTCCATTTTTTTTACTGGAACAGAAATTGATTCTACTGGATCACCCCAAACAGATGTGCCATCATCAAAATTTGCACGTTTAGCTACTTTTATATCAGGTTCATCCCAACCTAATTGTTCGACAAGTTTAGGTTGTGGCGTATAGGACACTGCTGCATCACCATTTCCACTTAAATGGTCAACATTTGCACCACCAAGAGCAATTGCTGATTTAAGCGCACCAGTGAGTGAAGCAGCCATTACTGATGATGACGATGAAGAAGATTTATGTTTATTGATTACTGAACCATTGTTACTACTTGTTGACAATGTAAGCGTATCATTAGCATTACCTGATGACGATGGATCTTGCCATGTGGATGATGCACTAATAAATAGAAAAAAATATATATGATATATTTTAATTAAATTGAAAAAAGAAAGAAATGATAATTTTTTTTATATTTTCCAACTACTAGAAATATATATATTCAATAAAATTTATATGGTGAAATGAATATACTCTCTAATAGTATTTTACCTATTATTAATCACATTATCACTATTATTTTGAGGTAAATTAAATGGTACACTAGTCGTTGAATTAGTTCCGTAAAATGTATTTATTTCCGGCCATTGATTGCTTGGTGGATTGCTATTTCCAGCTGCATTTGATCTGGACGGATTATTATTATTATTTTGTGTTTGTTGTTGTTGAAAATTTGACCAACCATTAGTACTTGAATTATTTGTGTTCACCGGCTTAGCCCAATCAGATGTTGGACTGGATGATTCAAGTCGATCAAAGCCTAAATATTTCATTCATAGAAAACTACTGAATATTATTTTCATAATAAATATAAAAAACATATTATTTAAAGCATGCTAGAACATTAGAGAGTAGAAAAAGCAACAAAATAAAAACTGAAAACTCATACCATCCCCACCACTTGGTATATTGTGATTAGAATCATGTGATTGTTGTGAAGAAGTTCCAGCTAGATTTGAATGTCGTTGTGCATCGTCATCAATCATCCATGATGATGTTTGATTGAAATTTAAAGGCCAATTCATTTGAGATTGTTGTTGTTGTTGTTGATCATAAAAATTTGACATGAAACCAGCACGTGATCCTGGAAAATTAAATGCACCGCTGATTAAAGGTGTTACTTGAGAGGGTGAAATGCTTTTGGTCGTCGATGATATACCTGTTGCCCCTGATGGTTGTGTACCTCCTACTGCTGAAGTTGTTGCTGAATGTTGAGAAGATGGTGATGAAGATGATGGTGAATTGCCAACAGCACCTCCACCACTATTGTTATTCCCTGCTGTAGATGCAGTATTTGCTACTGCAGCTGTAGTTGTTGTTGTTGTTGTTAATGATGAAGTTGTAGACGTATTGGACGGTGTATTTGGATTTGAATTGAGAATTTGAGCCCATGTGGGCTTTGATGGCGAAGGGTAGGGCGAAGGTCCACTAACACCGGTAGTATTACTACCACTACCACCACCACCACCACCACCACCGCCTATTTACAGATAGAAGAAGAAGGAAAATAGAATTATAACGATGCAATTTTCATTCTTTTTTTTTGAAAAAAATTAACAATAGATGAACGGAAAAAAAGCAGGCATTGTGCATAAATTTTTTTTTTTTATTAGCTATAAAATAAATAAATAAACAAAACATCTTACCGAATAAAGATGAAGACGAAGAGCCTGTTGGAGAAGGATGGCTCTCGTTACTCATCGTCACAGACACTTTTTTAGATATTTATGTGTTTGTGACGTTAAAAAATGACAAGATCTAGAGGAATAATAAAAAAAACGCACATTTACTATTATAATCACAAACAATAAACTATGTACATATAGATAGAAATTCTATTTTTTTTTTCTTCTCATGACTAGCAGCCATGCTTGATGAACCATTTAGAAGGAAACAAAGAATGTTATATGTGTATGTGTGTGTAGTTTTTATCTAAATGCATTGACGATTAACTTACGAATAGTAAAGTTTGTAACTAACGACATCTAACAAAAAGAAAGACAATATATTT